>VYZP01064904.1:16150-26832 GCA_013400635.1 Hypocryptadius cinnamomeus | reverse complement strand
AGAGAATTATGCTTTAGCACCCAAATATCAACATTTTTGTCATTTACTTACATTTGTGATGGTATTAATCTCAGAAACAGTTTCATCATCAGTAGGAAACTGGTATATTCGGATGCCATTGCTAACTAATTCACTCATTATTTTCTTCTTGAACTCTTGCAGCTCAGCTTTAGAAATGCTGTCCGCTTTGCCTATAACTGGTATAATGTTCACCTAGGAAGGACATAATACATGAAACGTGTGAGACTTCAATTTTGAGGTGGCAACTTTTGTAAACAGAATTGTGCTTTAATTAGCTGTTTAAAACTTCCTCCACAGTCCAAACCTTTCCATCAATTGATACCAAGTTTTCACAAACAAAAATATTCTCATGGGCATCATTTAACTAACTAGCAACCAATTATTTAATATACTCCCTTAAAAATAATTGATTCTAAGAACAAGGAAGGAGGTCTCATAGAGCGAAGTACTCAAACGCAAGCAATGCCTACTTATTAACTAAATGCCATTAAGTATTTATATCTCTGTTAAAAAAATAGATTGTTTAGTTTATAGCAGCAGGGGACATGGCTCAGGTGTTAAATGAAAGCTGGCAGTCTAAATACAGAAAGAAAAAGAAGCTAGCTACCAAACCCTGCCTACCCCCGAGCCTCTTCCTTGGCCTCCTTTCAGCTACATCCTCCTCACCTCAGCACTGCAGCACAGTTTCTCCAGTATCTGACATGAGCAGAGGAATAACAAAGGCTAAAGCTCCTTGCTTACCAGTCTTTACCCTAATTATTCAGACCACAGAATTCAGTTCCATTAAACTGCCCCATTTCCTAAAATAGTGATGGCAGTAACTTGGAAGAGATAGATGCCAATTTTTTCTTACTAATACTATCACCTCTCCCAAAATACACATTTTTCAGAACTAAACGGAAATAACAAATACCCAAATGGAAATAAGTGGAAATAATGATTATCCAAATAATTTCAACAAACAACATAAATAACTCTTTCAGATTTCAGAAGATGAAGTGTTTTACAGAGTTCCTTGATCACAGATGCAAAAAGAAAAGAGAGGAAAAGAAAAAATCAGAACAACACACACACTTTCTATTCTTCTGAATATTCTGCCTGAATGGAAATGCCTAAATGTCAAGAATAGATTCAAAATTGGTATTTTTCAAATAAGACTTCTGTCTTAAGCAAAATGTCCCAAAGAAAGAGAAGCAAGCCAGCTCTGTAAGCATGAATTCCAAGATTACCTGATGATAGTCCTTAATCGTGTAGCATACATGATCTAAGCATATATGGGGTAAAATATCTAAAATCAAATAAAATTATGAAATATATTTTTCTAATAACTGAACTCATTTAGAATTGTATAAACAATCTGTTACACTAGGAGTAATTCACACCTTCAATCAAATTAGCTGAGGTTTTCTCCAATATAAGTCTAAAAATGGATGGAACACAGAGTCTTCAAAATTAAATTAACCTCTACTCTTTTTCAACATGAAAGTTGTCTTTTCAACGTGAACGTTTTTCAAGCACTCACTAATTAGGAGAGAATTTCTTAGAAAACAGAAAACAAATAGCAGAGAAAGTCTACCAAGAAGAACAGTAAAATGCAAAATCATCAGAAACTGTGATTACAGCTATCAACATTGACATTAAATCACCACAACTGTATAAAAATTGAAAAGCACAAAATTAACTCTGACTTTAGATAAGCAACAAAGAAGGAAAATAAATATATGTAATTGAAATCACTGTTGGCTGCAAAAGCAAGCTGATTTAAGTGTACCTCTGTGAATCAATACCAAAATTTCTGAAGATTCTTTCTGAAGGGAAAAAACCCAAACTAAATCCCCAGAATTTTTTACTGACTTAGCCATAACCTGCATACAATTCTACGACAACGAATTACAACTGCAGAGCTCTTAGTTGAATAATCACTATTTCCAGCAAGAAAGAGTAAAGGAAAAGATGCCCTTTGTCTGTGAATGAAACCTGGCTGGTCTGTAGTAATGCCATCCTAAGCAAAACTAGAGGGTTTTCCAGTGTCTAAATGCTACAGCCCAAATTCTTAGCTAGTCATCCAATTCATAATAGAGAAAAATAAATTGACCATAGATACTCTGTTTTTTTCTTCAGGGACTGCAGAGTACAGGACGAACCTAATCTATCCCAAGAACCCTCTGTACCTCTGAGCTGTGTAATCTGCTATTGTTTTGCAGCAGCAGACTGTAACAAAAGTACACAGTGTACACTGCAGTGGATTTAGGAAGAAACTCAAGACAGCTTTCAACACAGATTTACACACTTGATGGATGCATGTGGCTGTACCATCTTCTCTTTATGGAATCCTGTACTCAGCAAATACATCCAGGGACTCCCACATCCTGGGAAATTCCAAGTTCTTAACTGCCACTAGGAGAATGCAGTACTAAAAGCACCACAAACATGTTCCACAACAGGATGGAAACAAACCTACAGTTAAAGCACGTAACTCTTTCTTTGTCTACATGGATATTTCTGCAGCAAGATCAGAAGGAATCCATTGCAAAGGGATAAAACAACAGTTACATGTGGTTTATGCCCTCTCTGTGTCAAAGCAGAATTAAAAATTTTTGCAGTAGGTGGCTAGAAGCCAAAATTCCTCAAAGCAGAATTACTTTTGGTTTATCCTGATGAAAGCAATTTCTTAGGATGCTGGAACTCAAAGATCTATATCCTTTTCTTTTGAAAGAAACACTGTTTTAAAGGAAGCTTGGTAAAGAGCAGGCACAACCTAAAAACCAACAACATAGCACACAGAAATGTGCTCCCCGCTACCTTTGTACCACCATACCTTCCCTTCTCTGCTATTGAAAAGTTCAGAATGCAAAATACATCCACAAACAAAGTAACAAAAATCCCAAATGTGCTTATCAAACACAAATGTGGACTAGACAGCTGATCTAATCCCTGCTATCTTGGAAAAACTTCTCAGAAACAAGAAAATGCAGGAAGAAAATTTAGTGGAAGGGGCTCTAGTACAGCATAAAAAAGGTGAAAGGCACAGCAAATGCACTTAAGCTTTCAAAATTTTCAACATTTCAACAAATTAAATCCAAATAATAAAAGGTTTCTTAAAATAAGTTAAGCATTTAGCTTCACACAGCCCTATACAGGAAAAAAGTTAAGGATTTAGAAAATGCAATTAATTTCACTAGAAAATGCTATTGCAAAGCTTTCTAAACAAATCAATATGTTAAAACACTACTGCAGCCTATCACAGAAAAAGCCACATTGGCAGAGTGCTCTGTTCATGGCTCTTCATGCCTCTTCAGTTATCTAAAATGAAGATCTTCAGTGTTGCAGAGCTTTTTAGATGCCAACTTTCCAGAAGTCCAAAAACTAGAAACAAGCTTAATTAGAAATAGTAAAGTACTTATAGAAGGTACCCTCTCCAATCTCACTACAATATTTAGGGTTTAATAAAAGTAAAGTTAGTATGGTTCTACTTTTTTTGACTTATTTTTTAACTTTGTTGTGTTTCTTTTTTCAATGTTCTTACCATATGTCTCTCTCTTTTTCATTTGTAAATAAACAAGTGATGAACTGCAAGCTACTTGTAGAGCCCATTTATTTGGAACTTAAAGTATATCAGTACCAAAAAAACATTACAAAACCAAATGCATAGATATAGAACTGAAACATGGTAGTGGACCTAAAAGCTACAAGATGCTTTAGAAAGTAAGACAAATTCTTGGAACTGTTTCCAAGTCTTACCTTACTGTCTAGGCTTCTCATAGTTAACAAATCTATGGTTTTTAGAGAACGGCCTGTAGGTGAAATGAAATAGAGGCAGACATGGATGCGAGTATCATGGTAGCTAAATAAAGAACGTATAACTTTCAGTTCTTCCTCGAGATAGGCTTCAAATTGTGCATCTACATAATCCACTATAGGCTGATAGCTGTAGGAAATAAAATTTAACAACCAGATATTAGCTACTCCTAAAGAGAGACAGACTAAGAAGGGAATTCTCTTGTATTGTTCTGCAGATTTTTGCTTTACATGTCAAAAGGCTGCTCAAGTAGGGCAGAAAATCAGGTGTACAGACTAATACTAATTTCTGAAAAGCTACTCAAAAAAAGAATTGTGCATCTAATACAAACAAAATATTTCCTAGCTACCATTACTGAAAAAAGCTACATAAAGTTAATAATTATGATTATAACCAAACTTCCCAAGTGATGTTTTTAAATTTTTGCAATTAAGTTGTGCAAATGCAGAACTCTTAAATATAAGGAAGATACAACAACCTCTTAGGCACAATACAAAAAAAGAAAGAATATGCAACTAATAGCACCAAGAAACAGGATGAACTTTATCTTCTGAAGTACTGTATGCAAGAGAGCCCTTAAACAATAAACAAAAACTAAAATGAGAAATGTTAGAGAATAAAAATCCAATTTATAGTAAATACAGTTTAAGTATACTTTATCCTACCTAAAACCAGATTCTAATGTGCTTTCAAAAATAAAGTTTTGCTAGATGAAGAAGCAGTGCATCCTTACATTTCTTCTGCTCCACAAAGTTTACAAACCAGATCAAATGCTATCGAAATCCAGAAGCAGGTGTTATACACATCAAAACCTCTAATAGCTATACTAGCATCTACTTGCATCTCCTTCATCCAATTCACCAGCAGCAGCTATTATCCAGTCATATCATAAGCCACAGCTGTCATGATAATCTTAATGTGACTCTCTCTAACCTTTTATTATATGAGTACCACCATTTAGGTACTCACATGGCATAAATTCTTTACAATTATGTTGAAAGAAAATCTGCTGAGACAGCTCAGTCCTGCAAAAAAGTCACGAAAGCAGAGACTCAAAAAAGTTCTGAAAGACACCGGTGTGCTGCCTCTACATCTTCTGACTAAGCTGACTGACACAAAAAACAAAGACCTTCGGTAACCCACATGATGTTACTTCCAGTGTAAGGTCTTCAACAAACTACAATCAAATTGTTAAAAACCCTGTAGATCTAATCTATATAATCTACAGTATTTTATAATCGGCTTGGCTGTTTAAAAACCCACTCATTGAACTCCCTGCTTTTCTCCACCCCAAAATAAACTACTGCATGTACACACACTTATAAAAGATTAAGAAAGAAAAGATTTCATAAAGAAAAGGGCAGAGTTCATCTGAATTATAAAATAATTCCTTACATGAGAAGAACAATGTGTTTACTTTGGCACACAGGGAAAACAGTTCACCATCTATTTGGAATACATGTAAGACAACCACTTACTACAAAGCCGAAAGAAAAATCAACTTGCACTTAAGACCAAAACTTCAGCATAACATAGCGACAAGAGGGCACTTACCTATCTGCTTTGTTCATTTGGTCACCAAACCCCACTGTTTTTACAACTGTCAGCTTCAAAAGAACATTACTCTCCTGGAGTTCAAAAGTCTGGGCTCTAAGTCGCACATTTGACAGAAAATGTGTTGATGGAGAGTCCTCAAAATCGGTGTTAAACAAACTGCTCACCAAGGCTGACTTCCCAATTCCAGTTTCCCCTAAAGTTTAACAGAAGGGTTGGACAAGACATTTTTCACATCAAATAAATACATAATAATCATAGAAAGTGTACACATTTCTCTGAGCAAAATTGTGCATTTGTGCATGCTTTTATTGAACCCTGAATATATTTTCATTAGTATTTTCACCCTACATATAAGGGTAAATTACCAGCTAATGTGTAATGAGCAGAACAGTGTTGTCACACTTTGGTTTCTATTTGGTTTCTATTCAGACACTTTGGTCTGAATTAACTTCCTACAGAGTTTTAAAAGTTAAGTAGCTAGCTGTGAGACCAGAGATTCAAAAAAGGTCTTTTAAGAATAAGGGTAAAATATTAGAGCAAAACATTTGATAAGTATAGAAACACTTCAGTAATACCACCTTTGAATTTTAGAATTTTTTTAATCTGAAGCTCTTTGTTACAGGTGTAAGCCCCATTTACTCAAAAAAATCCAAAAGGCTGCTGATAAATGAATAAATGACTGGCATCCATTTTCAACATTTTTTGGTCTTCACATTGTTTGCGAAAATGCTACATACAAACCCAAATAAACAAAGCTGGGAGAAGGGGTGGAATTAGAGTTCATGCTTAACATTAAAGAAACTATTTAACACTACAACTAGATTTAAATTTCAGTCACTTCCTACGATGGGTGTATCACTAAAGCCTTTAGGCACCCAGATACTACTCACCAATGCAAAGAATGTTGAAGCAGAAGCCATGCTTGATGGATTTCCTAATCAGTTGGTCAGGTAAGCTATCAAACCCAACATGTGCAGACAAGGACAAAGTTCGACAGCCAACATTTTCCTGCAGAAAAATAATTTTAAAATATCAGTTAACAATGGCAATAAAAATTCTACTAGAAAGCTAGAACTCATTCCTTATGATTTCAAATGCAATGAAGAAAAGGCAAAGTCTGAAAAAAAAGACCTGTCAAATGAGCTTTATTCCATGATTTGAGAAAAGATTTAAATTTACTTTACAGAATGATTTGCAGGCTTAAAATAAAAAAGAAAAAAAAAAAAGAAAAAAAACAAACACAAAAAACCAAACAACCTTATGAAACATGAATGAAATAAAGTAGACAAGTCCAACTGAAAATGTAAACTGAAAACTGTAGGGAGAAAATACATCACAGTTGGTTTGATCCTAGAGAACAGGAAAAAGTACTAAAAAAAATCTAAGCATCAGAATTCAAAATAGAAAGCCTAATCAGAGGAAGGTGTGCATTATCAAACGGAACTCATTCTGAGGAGCTGGAACTGAAATTGCTATTTCTGTCAACTAAAACATTATCTACACTCATTATATGCACCAGAACTCTGAGACAGCATTACATCTATTTCATTAGAAATATCTAAAGGTGCACATTCCTTTTCAAACGCCAGCTAGCAATCTAGAACCATGACATCAAGGCAGTGAGCACACTAAAATGCATAAGGCTAAAAGGAAATATCTTGATCCATAGGAATGAACTGTATTTTTAAACAAACATTACATATCAGAAGTACAAATGGTGACATTTCTAAGAATGCTATTCTTTCTCTTATACTTGCAGTCCACACGGAATTGGAAACCATTACTGTTTCCTGTGAACGTGCACATGGTGAACAGTAGGAAATTTTTTAATTTAACACTTAAAAGCCCATTAAAGTGACACCTTTTCTAATAGGTATGCATAGCAAGTCGCAGAATTCTTACAGCTAGAAGGATATGGATATTCCTCATGGCATATACTCATCCTCTTCTTTATTGGCACAGGACTTCCTAGTATAGACTTACAGACTGCATTGCACTAACTGCACCAACTCTCATTTTACATTCTTCTAATTAGATAATTCCATTTTAGAGTAATATGAGGGAAAATGCATATGCCAAGTGAACTATTTAAAGAGAAAATATGACATCTTTGGGCTATTAAAAAAAATGTACATTCAAAGCACGTCAGAAAACAAAATTTCTCAAGGCATTCTACCAGAAGAAAATTAATATTAAAAAGTGCTGAGAAACACTGAGCCGTGTCAGTTTTCTGTCCATTTAAAGACAAGTGCATCTGAGAAAGAATGGCTGCACATCTAAGATCTCTAGCTACTCAGTCTGATAATCAAAGCACCTCTATTGCCACTAGGATAAGACAGTTCCTCTAACACAAACCACTCAGCCTCCACACCAAAAGACAGTGCAAGAGGCTCAGTGTGACTGCAGAAGGGAGGCCTTTCACCTTCATGTCACCTGCCTAAATTCCAACTTCTGCACTGCCATTTGTAACTCTTCAACCAGAAAAAACCTTGCAGGAATAAATTTATTTCCTTCTGATGTCCAGATGCTAGAAAGATAAATTATTCTGTCAGCAGAACTGCATTGTTAAGACTTAGGGCTTGACGTGCCTCGATGATCTCAGGAGGAGGTTAACAAAGCCTGGGGAGAAGGATGTGCTAATGAGAGTGGACACAAAAAATGCAAAATTTACTGGCCACAAGGACATTTGGCAGAACATCCAATATACGGAAGAAACTAACAAAGCCAACTCAGAAACTATGCTGAAATCAACTGACTCAGCTCCGAGGAAATTTTCGCAGGAGGAGATGATGACCACCGACTCACAGACCACCAACTCAAGAAACCCACCAACTCAAAAGAAGAGAAAAACTGCGAATGTTTACTAATTAGCATGACAAATGAGAGAATCACTAACCAACAGAAGGTGGAACACTAATTAAGAAAACCATGCAACTAGTAGCCAATGACCCTTGATT
This sequence comes from Hypocryptadius cinnamomeus, assembly GCA_013400635.1. NCBI lineage: Eukaryota > Metazoa > Chordata > Aves > Passeriformes > Zosteropidae > Hypocryptadius > Hypocryptadius cinnamomeus. The sequence continues at coordinate 18,498 of VYZP01064904.1, read as the reverse complement.
TCCTTGTTTGCTAAAATCTATAAATGCAGTTTTGATGACTGGGCAGCTAGCATTTTGTGGGTTATTACCTAGTACCCCACTTTGCACAAACTAGAATAAAGGAATAGAGGTAGCTTGTCTCAGTGTGTAAATTGCTGCTGCCTACCAAGCAGCGAGCACTCTTTCAGGACAACACCTCCCTTCCTTACACAAGAATCACTGTGTAAACCTATTCCACCTGACAGCAACTGAAGCATTCTCTTAATAGAAAAGCAGCAGCCACATTTTTCCTTCTGAAATTTTCCACGGACATACGGTGTCTGTCCCTGTGCTATTGTCTAACAAATAAGAAGAGAAATTAAGTCCACAAAACTGACCACAGGATACCTGCATTCCTACTACTTCTGAAAGAAATATCACCTAGTTCATCACCTAATTGACATCACCTAAATATCACCTAACTCACACCTTATTCCTTCCCTCAACCCCGTTTTTAAAGGTTGGTGGCATAACTAATGTGTCTGGATTTCTCCAGATTTGTTAAATTGGATGCGGCTCTGAACAACATGGTCTAGTGAAAACTGTCCCTGCCCAGAGCAGGAGAGTTGGAATCAATCTTTTTGAAACCCCTTCCAACCCAAACCATTCTGAGATTCTACGATTTAATCAAGTATTTTGGTTTATATAAAGTTGTCTTGCCCATTAAAAACAGCATGGAAAAAAAACCCATAGCCTGAGATGGTGTAACATTTAAAAAGTATTATTTCTTTCAGAAAGAAACTAAAAAAATTAGTAATCTTTTAAATTTACCATATATTTTTTACTAAAACTGCTCATCACCATACTGTACCAAAGCAAAAGCTAAGTCTCAGACTACATGGATCACTCTGCATAAACCTCTGCAGAACCAGACTAGCAGTCTAAGCAAGAAACTAGCTTGCTACTGGATTTGCAGACCTGACTGAAATTTGCCCTCCCAAACTCGAAGAAAACCGTAACCAGTGTGTGATCATGCAGGGGTGAGGGTCCCGCCAGCCCCGGCGGCTACGCCGAGCTCCTGGGGAGGATGCCGCGCCCATGGACATCCCCCCATTAACGCGCCCATGGGCACCCCAGATCTGACTCTTCCTGAGCCTCGAGTTTTCCACTACTACCTACAGGCATAGGAACTACGCTCCAGCACTGTCGTGTGGATGGGCTCAATGTCTTCAGGACATAAAGCTGACAGCTTTGCCATCACACAGAAGTAACTCTTCAGTAGGTAAGATTCAACTTATTACCTGAAATACGCGATACGCCACGGGAGCGCTAGGAAGAGTGACACCTGAAAACAAGTTCCATTAACAACAGGTGTTCTAAAAGCCTGGCAGCTCTGGGAACGAGACGGCGTGAGGCAGGAGCCTTCATCTCCCCCGCTAACCCGACCCCCACCAGAGCCCGGCACGGAGCGGAGGCAGCGCCCGGTGCCCCGCAGCGAGGGCAGCGAGGTACAGGCGGCACTTTACCTCTTCGCACGGTGCGACCGCCACCCTCCTTCCCCTCCCGGTGCCGGCGCCGCCGAGCCCCTCCGTCCCCTCAGCCGCGCCGGGCTCACGTCGGCACAGGGGCTGCCCACCAGCCGCTCCCCGCACCGCGCAGGGGACTTACCAGGTGCCCGTCGGCATCGGAAGCGGCCATAGCCCCGCCAGAGAGACAGAGAAGGAGGGAGGAGAGTAGGGAGAGAAGGACGCGGCCAAAACTGCCGCCGAAAGGGAGAGCCACGCGGCGGGGAGGAGCGCGGGGAGGGGATGCGGCCGCAGCTCCTCCGCCGGGGCGGGCGCTGTTGGCGGGCGCCTCCCGGCCGGAGGGCGGCGCGGTGCCGCCGCCGCGGCAGTGATTGCCGGGCATGCTGCCGCCGGTAGGAGGGACTCGGGCAGCGGCGGCTCTACCGCGCCCGCACCACCACTGCCACCACCATCACCAGCAGCGGCAGTAGCAGCAGGAGGAGTGCCGGCGGCGCGATGGGGTAGCGGCGGCGATGGCGGAGCCGGCGGAGCTGCAGCAGGAGTCCGTGGTGCGGTTCCTGGCGGCGCGGGGCGGGCGGGCGCGCAACGCGGAGCTGCTGGAGCATTTCCGGGACTGGCTGAACCCCGCGGAGCCCTCCCGCCGTGCCGCCGCCCGGCATCGCTTCAAGGAGCTGGTCAACGCAGTGGCCACCGTGCGCCAGGAGCCCGGCACCGGCGTCAAGTACGTGCCCCTCCGCCGCCGGTACTGCGTCCCCGAGCCCCCCGCCGCCGCCCCCCTGACCCCCGGGGAGCAGGAACCGGCGGCGGAGAACAGCGCGAAGCAGCCGAGCCCGCCGCCCTCCCCACGGGCAGGCGCTGAGGAGA
>VYZP01064904.1:1495-16105 GCA_013400635.1 Hypocryptadius cinnamomeus | reverse complement strand
GGCGGAGCCTGCGGGAGGCGGCGCGGGGCAGCTCCCCTCAGCTGAAGCGCGGCGCCCTCCCCGGCGGCGGCCGCGGCCGCGACTCGGACAGCGCTTCGGTGGCCTCGTCCTCCGCCGAGGAGGAGGGGAGCACCACCGGCTCCGTGGCACTGGACCCCCTGGAGCACGCCTGGATGCTGTCGGCCTCGGACGGGCGGTGGGAGAGCCTGGAGGGGCTGCTGAGCTGCGAGCCTGCGCTGCTCTGCAAGCGGGACTTTATCACCGGCTTCACAGTACTGCACTGGGCCGCCAAGCACGGGCGGCAGGAGCTGCTGGCCACGCTGGTCAACTTCGCCCAGCGGCACGGGCTGCCCGTGGACATCAACGCCCGCACGAGCGGCGGGCACACGGCGCTGCACATCGCCGCCATGCACGGCCACGCCGAGGTCGTGAAGCTGCTGGTGGGAGCCTACGACGCCGACGTGGACATCCGCGACTACAGCGGGCGCAAGGCTGCGCAGTACCTGCAACAGGGCACCTCGGGGGACATGCGGAACCTCGTGGGGGCCCTGGAGGAGGAGGAGGAGGAGGAGGAAGGGAATGCTGGCAATGGGAGCGGGCGCTGGAGGCTCTCCAAGGTGTTGCCATCTAATCTCATTAACTACCGGCTCTCTCATCACCATCACGGCGCTGGGGAGGAAGCTGAAGGTACCGATGGGGCCGCAGTGCCGGGCAAAGGCAAGGAGATGTCCAGGAAAGCCTCTGGCAGCGGACGGATGAAGCCTCGGCTTAATAAGATCCGCTTCAGGACTCAGATCATCCACAACACGCCCTCCTTTCGTGGTGACGCAGAGGAGGAAGAGCATGAGGAGAAATCCCTGAAATCGTCATTCAAGCTCAGGCCGAAGTCCAATGTGTTTGGATAAGGCCAGGCAGCAGGAGATCTGGGAGGTGGATGCACGGACCAAAGTGCCCTCAGGTGTAGCACAGAAGGTGAGGCAGGTACGAGTGGGTGCTCATCTACACTCGTGGACTCTGCCAGAAGGGTCCTGAGTATCTTGCTTTAACTCCCAGTTCGGTGTGGTCGGTGAGCCCAGCAGGTCAGCAGGGCTCTGGGAGCTCACAGCTCCTGGGAGCAGCTGCTTCAGCCAGGCCCTCGGTGCTGAAATGGGAGGCAGTGGGTGGGTTGAGAAACACTGGGGTGTTTAGAAGCTGTGCTCCTTTCTCTCTAAAAGCAGGCTTTGGAATCGTAAACCTGTGTTAGTGGATCTACTAGGATTAGTAAAGTAAGTGGGGGAAAGAAAAGTGCAAATGCTTTACTCTTACATTATCAACTGGTACTATAAACTATCATGAAACAACTTGCTATGACAGAAGGACACCTCAGTAATATACAAGTATACCTTAAGTTTCTCTTTAACAGCAATACCACCTGGCACAGTGTAGAGTTGTGTACACAAAATGAGACGGTACAGAATGGTTTCAGAATGGTCAGAATCCAAGCTTCAATCCATCAAAGAGTTGAGCCTGTGTTGACTTTATGCATTGAAAATTGCTTGATTTGACATCATGAATATATTATTTAAAAAAATAATAATCCGTTTCACTGCAAGCAATGAATAAAGTTAACCACGTGCAGAAGTCTTTGCTGTCTGAGGTACTACTGAGCTTGCTTGTCGCTGTTGGAATACTAATACAAGATAATAGAAGCAAAGAGTTTTTATATATGTTTGGTATCTTATGTTTTGTCTTAGGCAAAGCAATTTTATTTTAATCACTGTGAATTCTCAAGTGCCAGACCTAGCGCAGTTCCAGTTATTAAGTCTGGTCAATTCACGTTAATGTTCTTTGTGTAACTCACTGCATTTAAAATCAGAAAATCGTGTTGTATGTGTTACCTGTGAAAGTCGTTCTCTTTTAGAATAAAAGAGCACAGACACCATTGCATGAAATCTTCATGAAACTCTAATATGGTTCTGTAATGTAATAGCTACAGGTCTGTGTTTGCTGGTAACTTGTGTGCCAATCCCATCAGCTTACACTGTGCGGAAATAGAGAAAAAGGAGAAGAAAACAAAAAAAAGGAAGGTGTGTGAATTCATGCGTAGGATGAAAAACTAGAGCTCCAAAACTCAATCCCTGTTTATCATTCTGAATGAAGCAGCATAATTACATATTCTAGTTAAGTGGTGGCAGTGGTGTTTGAGTTCTTTTAAACCTATATTTCTAGAAGTGATATCCAAGGCTTTGAACTGTTGTTTGACAGCCTAGTAAAGTCTTAATCTGATTGACGAGCCTATCCGTCTGCTAAAGCTTTCGGAAACCTTGAATCTTGTTTCTCTGCTTTAAAGGTAGCAGCTCCAGTGAAATCTAGGAGGCAGATTTATATCCATATTCAGCTTTCCTTAAGAGCTGAGGTATTGAGCTGACCCTGGATCCTGAATGCTGCTCAGTGTAGCAGCTTATCTGTGTTTAGTTGTTAAAGTATGGCCAGTTTCAATGCAGCATTTGTCAAAGCACGTCTAGAGTTGGCTTCCTTAAGATGCATGTGCGTGCCTGGCCTGTAGTTAACCAAAAGTAGATAGGCTTTGACATGTTAAAATCCAAATTGGAAACACTGATTAAATGCGTGCCACAAGCTGTAGAACACCTCACAGGAAAACTGCTGCTGGGAGTGTGCACTTTTGAGGTAACAGCTAGCTCTCTGTGGCTGTTGCTAGTGACTTATATTTCTTGTAATGAGGGGAAGGAAGTGCTACTGATGCATTGGCATCAGACTTTCCATGCAGATAAACAACCAGTTTCTGCACTTCATGTCAAGACCTAATAAATGACAGTGTTTGCACAGGCATGCAAGTGACATTTAACTATTTCTGGAAAAAGCTGCTTTAAAAATAATATAGAACCTCTGTATAGGTGCTGGTCATTCCTTCTGTGCAAAAAGACTAGAAATTATAGAGAGGTTCAGCTTTAGTTTACAGTTTATAAGCTATAATGTTATAGATTTCATGTGCCTTCATTTTGGGTTGGTTGCCTCAAATGCAGTGGATAAAATCAGTCTTGCAAAGCTCTTTTTCTTTATGTCTGTGGGACAGGACCAGAAATTTTCCATAGTCCTCCCTGTTTAAACTGTACACCTGTACAGTAGGGTGTGTGAAACAGGGAGGATTAATCATACTTATGATGATGTAGAGCTAATTCTTTTGTAACAGAAAAGATAATTAGATGCCTAGGTCTTAAACTTTCCTCTGCAAAAATAAAAATAAATAGGTTTTTAGACTTCTGTAAGAGGGAGGTTTTCTGACTGAACACTTAAAACATGAGTATTCTTCAGTATGGGCACATCTGAATTGAGCACATATTCCATGCAACTACTGATGTCCAAACCTTATTAAAGTTGTTTTCTGCTTTGAGAGTTTATAGTTCTTTCATACAGGCTGTTGGATGAAGTGTTTCTCTCTTCACATGCAAGTAGCAAAGAATTGCACAAAAATACCAAGTCTTAGACAGCTGTTGGTTTCTAGGGTTCTAATTTTAGGGTTTTGAATAGAGCATACCTTGGACTTTAAGAGATTAACTGGAATATAATGTTACATAATAGAGTAGAACTTTGCAAATTATTAAGGGAACTTGAAAAATGATAAAAAGATGCCTCATTTATATCATTATTTGAAGTATCAAAGTGAAATTGCTGGTCCACTGGTACTGTTTAGCTGTTGATTAATGAAATTTCACCATAGTGGTCCAAAGGTCTTTGCAAGGTGGGGTGCAACAGAGCAAATATCTCTTTTGGTGTTTCAGATATACAAAAGAATGGCTGGATAACCACTCTTGTCTCTCTGCGCTATGGGAATAAAGCACTTTGATTTCACTTATGACTTGTCACATTCCACATGGTTACTTTTTATAATATGACCTAAAACTTAATGGGGTTTTTTTTGAGGTAGGAAAGACTTGATGCCCTATTTCGGTATATTTGCAGTCTAAAGATATGCTTGAGTCAAATATTTTGGGTACGTTGCCTAGAAAGATGTGACTGAAATGTGACTGAAATAAAGTTGTATGGTACAGAAAACTGGAGCACTTACTGGTATCTTTTTAATGGTATGCCTGAAGTTACTGAATGTGTTTGTTCACTTTTTATGATGGTGTGTAAGGCAGCAAGACTGTAATGTGACATGTGGTATCTTTTTTTTGTACTTTATGTTCAAAAAATTTAACAGGCCTGGAAGCCTGTTGGGTTTTATTAATACACTTTTTGTGGTTGTCTCTCTGAATGGTTATGAATTGAGAATCTGTAAGCTTTAGTTTTTCGAAATAAAAAGAGCTCATGAATGCTCTGAATTGGTTCCTGTATGCTACATACTTAGGTGCATATTGGCTTTTAAAACTATACTGGTTTGTGATGTTTTTTTTCATTATCAGGATGTTTCATGCTATCTAGCACTCAAGCAGTGAGACATGGAAAACAGTAAATACAGTAAAGTTATTTGCAAGACAGTAACATTTTTCTTTGGCAGGTACTTTTTAATAACTCATGTCAATGTAAATGAAGACAATTTTTGTTGTAGACAAATATGTCTAAATAAGGGCCTGGGAGAGTGGCATTGCTTAACTTAAAATAGTATACTGACCTTACTTCTGTGCAGCTTAATATCTCTGACTCTGGAAAGACTAATACTAGTTTTAGTCACTGTGTAAAGGTCAACATCTAATTAAAAAGGGTTTAGGATTAAGGTATTTTGTAATGTGTCTTAACTACAGCTGGTGGCTACTGTAAAGGGAAGTTTCATCAGCAAGCTAGACTGTGGGATTTTGGTGTATCTAAAAATTCTTTGAAGCTGTTGCCATACCAGAAGATATATTAAAACCTCATGTGGCCAGTAGCTCCTAACAGACATCCAGATTTTTGCTTAAACTGAAAAAAGTCTCAGCTGTTACCATGCTTGTGGATCAGGATGCATGCAGCTCCAAGCCAAGCAACCCTAAATCAGTAGTATGGTGACACAAGTGAGAGGAGAAGGGAGGAGGAAGTGTTCTTGGAACCTCAGGAGAGAACAGAGGCATGTGAAAGCAGCTGAGGTTATGGGGGAAGTGGAGAACTTAGTAGAAGAGCAGTCTCCATGAGGCAAGCTTGTCATGCAATGGCTTGGCTAGTTCTTTAGAAAATTGTATCTAAACATACATCCCTTCTCCTAAAGAGTAATAGTTGACAGAGATGGCTTGCTGAGAGCTCTTAACATAAATTAATGTCTGATGCTAAGTATTTGAGTTGGCCCTCTTACCAACATTTCTTTGTGTGACTAGTACTGTTTGCAAAAGCACAAACAGCTCTTGTGTTGAGTGTAGCTACAGCTGTTGCAGCACAGTCCTGGTATATCAGAATAGCCCAACTTAACTCCAGGCTTTTCACTGGAAGAGAAGCTGTTCAGCATTGCATTGCTAACTTATTTTTCCATTAGCTAGAAAGGAGGGCTAAGGAGATTACTGTCCTGACTTAATACACCTTGAGTTATATGGAACGCCTATGAGCTGAAGGCAATAGGCTAAACTTCAGAGACTTCATCCAGAAAAAAGTAGTTGAGTTATGCATTTTGTTTGCTTGTTGGTATTGAAGAAAAAAAAAAGGTATGTACTTTCATTTTTTCATGTCCTCATCTGAGTGTGCAAAGGAGGAAGAAGTCTGAGATTAATAGAAGGGATTAGGAGAGGGGCTAGCTTTTTAGTTTGTGCTAAACTGTGAACAGTTTGACAGAAAAAATGAAACATTAATTCCTAGTTTTGTTATAATGAAACATCATTTTACAGCTGTTCCACAATTTATCTTCTATGATTTTTCAGTTTAGCCAAATTTAGTGTTGACGTGTCCTAATGTGCACTCATTATTGGAAAAACTGAGCCAACCTACCAGGTTTTGTGTCTGCTTTTAATAAAACTGTATTACTAGTTAGGTAGTTCATCTCCTGCAGTAAAACCTTGAAGAAACCATATTCTGAGTGAATGTACAAGGAGTGAAGCTGCAAGTGGTGCATGAGATGCCCTCAGAGCAGGTAATACTCAGGTCAAGGTGCAAAAGCATTCCATGTTCTTTCAGCTAGACCAGCCATGCCAAATGAACCATTGTAGTGTATTTAGGTGCACCTGCCCTTCTGCATAGACAGCTGTAAACCGTCCCCTCCCCTGGGTTGCTGGGGGCAAGTCACTTTAATCGATTTTAACCTGCCCTTGTTTCATTAAGAGGCGTTTGGCAAACCTGCAGTGGGACCGGCGAGAGTGGAAGTGAACAGATCTGTGTCCATGCATGGCTCTGCATCAGTGCAGGTAAATGATTGAAGCTGACTGCTATCAGTCTAAAGCAGAAAGCCTGCAGAATGTATCCTTGCATCAACTCTTGTCCATGAAAAGAGGCTTTGTAAACCTAATCTTAAATGCTACTAACTACCAGAATAATTCAGTCATGTGGGCTGTATCTGGGCATTTCCTCAGTACTTCTCTGCTGAAGCCAGAAGCCTTTCACTTTTTCTGGCTGGCTGTTGAGCTCTCCCAGTTATTTCACTTTGCAATTCCTTAAGAGTGCCTGAGAAACTGGTGGTAGGGTGGGCATAAATAACAGATGTCTTTTTTAAAGCTGGGTGGGGTGATGGTTGGCTGGGTGGAAGGGTTGACTATTCTGAAAGTGTGTTGGGGGGTTTCCTTTTAAAAAAGAGATAAAGTATGTCTGCAATATACGTAGAGGTAAGAAATCCCTTGGGACATTTCATACGAAAGAGGTGTTGTCCCTTTTACTGCTTTAAATACAGAAAGACAAAATTAACTGTACAGACTTAGGAAGATGTCTCTGAACATACACTTGGACAATATAAAGCATCCAAGTACCAGAAAACATGTTTGTAACACTTGAATATATCAGGACACCTATATTTGCAGTTTCTTTTCCTTGTTACCTGTGGCATAGTATCTTACTGTAGATATATCTTGTGGAAGCGGCTGTGACAGTTTGGGACGGTATAACTAAAGGAATGAAGGTGAGTCCTGCTGGTTCAGCTGCTTCCCACAGCCAGGACCATTAGCTACCAACCTCACACTCGTCTTCCGCATCTTGAAATGTCCCCTTCTGCCACAGCTGGGCTGGGTGGAACAGACTGTGGGTGTCATAGCTGCCACCCCTGCAGTCTGCAGCTGCACAGTGTGGGCTCCAGCACTGGTAAGTTTGAAGCCTTTTGAAGCTGCTGGCAGTTCTTCTTTGGATGGGGATGGAAGCAGAGATGCTACATCATTTCAACATTTACACAGGTGTTACGCTTTCACATGTGAATAAATGACATGAATTGAACCTGAACTATGGGTGAAACTGGAGAACTGAGAAGACTTTTGGTGTTAAATGGTGCAAAGTACCTCATATAGCTGACATAGCTAATTAACAGTCTGTTATTAATCTCCAGCTACTGACAGAAATCAGCTGGATCAACACTGAACAGTAGCTACAGGAAACTAAAGAGTAGCTGCAAGATTATCGTATCTGTTCATAAGATATGTCATTGTTCTTAAAGATATCTCATTAAGGATATTTTTTCTTTGCAAAATGAGTTGTATCATGGGTAAGAGCTTGTAGTACTACATCCCTAGTATGTCTTTTAAGGGCTATATAGTAAGTCATTGACAGCTGTCAGCGTGCTAGGCAGTATTAGGCTTTTGGGTATTAACTGGAAATTTTCTCAACTTTGAAAGTCTGCTTCAAGTTCCTGCAGTAATCTCAACTTCCTTGTAGCCAATTTTTTTTTTCTGGGATAATTAAAGAGCTGGGCAGTTCTTGAACTTGTGTATCCAAGAGAAATATGGTAGTGGCCTTTGTCCTGTGTTTACATTTGTGGAGCTTAAACAAAATGAGAACCCAAATCTTTTCCCGGATCTGGAGTAAATTTATCTGGAAGCAATGTTTGCGAACAGGCAAACATTGAGGAGAGACTTCTGCTGTATGCACTGAGGGGCAGCTTTTTTCTCTCTAATATATCAGTGGTACAGAAAGCGGTTGTTATTTTTTACATCATTGCAAAGTTTTCAATTTAGCTCAGAGCAGATAACAAATGAGAGAATTCTAAATTAAAGTGTGATTCCTTCTAGGCTGGAACCTTGGCTAAAAACAAAGCAACTGATTTTCCACTAGGTAGCAAAGTCCTGCTATGAAAAAGTCTGCTGATGGTGCTTGGCAAAACGCAGAGCTCTTGGGATCACAGTGCTGTGCATCTTTATCCTCTTCTTTCCTAGCTGCTTCCCATATGTCCCCTTTTTTTTCTCTCTCTATATTTTTTAGTAGTTTGAATTCTATAAATATTGATGAATAGAGCTTTAAAGCTCAGAAAATGGGGATGCTTCAAATAAAGAAATCTCTTTATTAAGAATTAAAAGAAAAAAGTGAACATAAGTTTTCCTTTTCCACTTGAAATTTTAGGAGTGGAAACAACAAAATTGTGTTGATGATAAAGGTCTCCACATAGATCATTTTAATTATAACAGAGACAAAACTAAAAGTTGGTGGGCAAATGTGGAAAAAGACCACACTTTCTCCTTGAGGTTTTAGGGTTGTGTACCTTAAGGTCAACACTGTGAATCATACTCTGCTTTGAATAAGAAAGACTGCACATAGTTCACAGGATTTCCAATGATTATTTCATTAACTATGTCAAAAGTAGTATCTTTTACAGGGGTCCTTAATGGGATTTCTGGTTAACTGGAATGCCCACATCATCCTGTTGCAGATGAGCCCCTTTTGATCCCTGTGTAACTGAATCTACATTCTGGAAAATTTTGCTTCACATCCTGTTGAAAGTAGAATACTGTAACTTTACAGATGACTAACACTTTGAAAGTTCACTTTCCTACACACCCTTCAAACTGAAATGCCTGTTGTAAAGACAATGGAAAAAAAAAGCAACCAATCTCAGACATGCCAGTACACACAGTGAAAAAACAGTACAGGGCAACAGCCCCTGTCTTTGTAACTGTTGAATGATTTTAATATTCCACATTCCACACTAGTGCTCTTCAGGGGGCCTTTTCTGGTTTAAATCCCTCTGACCTGTTACAGTAGTAGTCAGCAATGAAGAATTACCTATTCTCAGAATATTGCTTTTTCACCAGTGTTCTCTTTGGAAAGGAACTGTTGCCGTAAGCTGTGGAATTCTTGTTGCCAGTGTGGCTTTTTTTAAATGGCCCTTTGCAGGCCTATGAAAGTTTGCCTGCTTGTTTGACTTGAGATAGAATGAAACAACAGGGAGATGATACTGAAGAAGTGAAAATTGATTGATTGGGAGAAGAGGAAATGCATTAAGCTGTCCAAACTTGCTGATGACATTGTACAGTCAGTATCCCATAATACCAGGTGTTGTTCAAATACAGGAAAGGATGTAGCTCCTCACCTACAGTCCCTAGAATCTTTGTAGCCAGCTTAAATGGTGGCAGCCAGGCAGGGATCATGCCTGCAAAATAGATCAAATGTATGCAGACACATACAAAAAAACCCCAAAAACCCAGTCATAATGCTTTTGGCTAGATGTTTTCCTACTTATCCCTAGCACCTCACTATGGTTTTCCTGGGAGCCAGTCAACTATTTTCAAAATCTTCTAGAACATTTGACATTCATGAAATTTCAAATAACATCAAAGGGGTATAATTAAATCTTCAAATCTTTATCCTTGAAATTCAGTTTAAAGGAAACTATTGCATTCAGGGTTAACTGATAAAATATTTTTAGGAAGGAACTTAAGCCCAACCTAGTCAATGAATGCATGTGGAAATCAGTGTGTGACTGCAAGACTGGCTGCAAGGCTTAGCTGACAACTTGCATTTATACCCTGGCATGGATAGTTAACTGCTGTATTGATGAGTGCTACAGAAAACCTACTATGTGTGTCTAAGAAACTAATTGCTGAAAAAAATACCTCTGTTGAAAAATTGATTTTTGAAATTTTGCCTAATTTTTCAGTGCAATTTTAACTACCCACCAGTTAAGAATGAAATTAACCCTGCTGCTCCCTGCAATTTGTTTTTTTGATTTGTGGAGTGTGAAGACAAACCAATTGTTACTACAGGATCTTCAGGTTCCCACACTTCATCAGAACAGCAGAATTTCTCTACCCATACAGAGCATCTGTAGATTCTCTGCAGACACTACTAAACTGCTTCCAATAAGAATGGGAAATACTGCCTAAATTATACCCCAAAAATTAAAAGCCTGAAGAAATATGAGTCACACAAATACTGTATGAGTTGTCCAAATTAACACAGGAAGACTGTGAATAAGAAGTACTGCACCCAAAAAAAATCTGTTTCACCAAATTCTCATCAAATGTTCAATCCTACAATCTTAAATATGGAATTTATGTGGGATTCAAATATTTCCTTATTTTAGAGTTTTTGACTAGCATCTTTAAATAGTTGCAGTTTCTTCACTCCCACAAATGATAATTTTGCATTTGCTGGTTGTCTCCTTTTTTTTCCCTCCACCCTGTGGCTTGCTGTGACAATGTGGCAATTCACAAATGAGTGGGTGACATAAAAATGTCACTGTTAATCCTCACTGGTGTTGATGCAAAAGGTCTATTTATGTTTGCTGGCTAAATCCTGTGTCTAACAGAAGGCATTTATTAGTCCATTCTTAGAATAATTGTTTCTTTAAGGACATGTGATGTTATATCTGTTTATGCACAGAAGCAGAAAAGACAGCTGATGGAATTATAGTGCAAATTGCAAATTGCAGTCTCACAGGGAGATAATAATAAAATCTTAGGGTTTCTTTTCCTGAGAATTGCTCTGTATTACACTAATTTACGTCCGTTGCTTCTACTTCACTCCAGAACTATGATTAACTAGAACTTCCTTATGTTTGACCTTAGCTACACCTTGTTCATGTCAAGTGCAGGAATAAATATGGGGCAGGTGTCTATCAGACAAGTTGTATTTTATCAGCAGCAGTATCAGCATCTGGATTGAGCAGGATCTATAGGACTGATATGGTCATCAAGAAATAAAACTATAGTGTCAGTTCCTCTTTTTAATCTTTCTAAAGTCAAAGAAGGGAACAAGGACTTTCTGAGGATAAGTACTTTTAACCCAAAATAAATTGTTATGGTAATTATGCGATAGAGAGCCAGAGTTCTCCATGATTTGCATGCCACAAACCATGTCACAGCAAATTATGGCATTGCAAACCAATTGTAAGTCCACAGATTANATTGTTGTAACCCCTAAATGCCAGCTTTAATTTAAGAACTTGTTTTATTTATTTATTTTTATCACCATGGAAAGTATTCAATTTTTCAGCATTTTTGTATGTGTAACAATTTTTCTGTGTTTGTTTTCTGTCATTCTATTCTATGAGTTTGGTACTTATAAAGGGTCAGAGTGGGAGCTAGTACTGCTCAGAAAGACTGTCATTCTGCAGCTAAGTAATTTATATCAAAATTTTCCAAGCTGGATATGGGGATTTCCTCATACTATTTGATGAAAGATATGTGGTTAAAACTCCTTTCCTGTTCAAAGAGTCTCAAATTAATCTTTTCTACAGAATCTCGAGCTCCCAAATACATTTGCAGTTTAAGCTGCTCTCCTTACAGACTTTGCTTGGACTCCAGAATGTCCCTTGTCATCCACATTCCTCAGCATTTCAGTTCTGCTGCTGTTTAGCAGCACTGACTGTCAAGTTGGGATAGCAGCACAAGATGGAGGAACTGCAACTGGTGTTGTAGTGTTCTTAGGAATAGGCTGTGTACTGAAACCCAACTCAAAACCAAAACACTTACACAGAAAAAAAGAAATTATGCCAGCAGTAACCTGTACTGACGTGATTGCATCCAAATGATGCTTTCAGCTCTCTTCACATTATTTATGTTTTTCGACTTTCTTGACAGGGACAAACCCTGGGTATTTGAGGCTAGTTTGTTGACATGATGAGAAACAATGATGCTGTAAATTCACAGGAACTGGGAGGGGAGAAAAAAGACAAATTTTGAGCAATTCTAAGTGCAAAGCCATANGCTTCTCCAGGCTCAGCCACAGAATGCTCTGTGTCTCAAAGCTGAAGAACTGCTGCTCTGGGGTAAAAAGTGTTTCCTGGTTTTGGAAACACTGAAGTGGTCAATAAGCAAGTTTGGTGGTTTGGAATCCTGGCCATCAGAAAAGCTCTGAAGTAGCAAGCCAGCACCTGGAGGTGACTTGATGCACAATTCTTGATCCTATACTGTGGTTTGATATTATACCTATGCAGGCCCACCTGGGCTTACACAGGAAAGACACTGATTCCCCCTGTTCCATCCCCGTCCCACTCCCAGANGGGGTACATACTCCATGTCCCCAAACAAACTGGTTTTTCATCTAAGCTCAGAAACTCTACACACAGAAAAAGATATTGCAGCACTATGAATCCTGGAGAAAGGTGGTGGGCTCTTATAGCCCAGGAACAGACTCCTTAGAGTGATACAATCAGAGTACAGTTAAAGTACATGAGCTCCCAGGTGCTGCTTAGAAGGGACCGTGGAGGGAGAGGTCCTTTAGCCTGCTACCACAGCTGAAAGCTGAGCTGCCATTGCCATTGGAGTGAATTATGGTCTCCATGAGCACTTTAGTGCTTGAGGAGTTTAGTTCTGCCTCAGGGTCAAAACCAGATGAACAAGGATTTTGTGAAAGAACTTTTTGATTTGGACAGTGGGAAATATTTCAAAACCAAAAGCTACAAAGATAGTTGGTTCTTACTTGTTTTCTCGAAGGGACTTGGTTCGTACTTATTTCCTCAACAGGAATTGGGAAGGTCACAGGNGGCAAAGCTAAGTGCAGTGGAGAACGGCCAGGCTGCCCCTTCTGGCAGTGGCAAACTGCTGGTAGTCCTCTGGTGTGCTGTACACCTCAGTGATTGCTCGTGTCCTCTGTGCATCCCAAACACCACATAATGGAGTTTAGTTTAAACCTGCTTTAGTGTCATTCCCAGGCTAATGGCAGTTATTTTCTTTGTGGTTTTCAGGGTTCCCTTAATGCCAGAATTCACACAGATGTATTTTGCAATTACAATTTCTGCGCCTTAAAATTTTATCTTACTTATGCTAATGCATTTCTCATCTAGCTCAGCTTTTCCTGCCTGNAGAGCTGAGACATCCTGCCCTGAGGAGTAGGAATCTCTCTTATGTTTTTGGCAGATATATTTTTCCCTTCTCTGTATTAACAGCAGCAAATAGCTGTTTGATTATGCCTTTGCAAATACAGCAAATACAACTTTTAGGAAGATCAAGAAGAAGATGAAACCTGAAGCATAAATTGAAAATCAGACAAAAAGTGATTTGAAAATTCGGGGTGAAATTGAAGGGCAAACAACAGAGCTGCACCTGGGCTACCAATACCAAGGCAATATTCATGTTTTCCCAGCAGAATCACTCAAAGCATGAACTCAAGGTGTCCCTTTGTCCCACTCCCTTTGCTCTTAGAAGCGAGAGGCTGGTGCAACAACAGCTGACCCATAGGGAGGGAGAGGGGAGGGCTCCTCCCTCTGGAATTTCCTCTGAGTCAGGATGGCATCTCGGGTGCCACACACTGACAGGGAAGGGGGTCACAAAGATCAGCGTTCTAGTGTCTTCCTCAAATCCATGTATACAGGAAATCTAAATGGGTTACGCTGTCAGGAAGAATTTCTGCTTATTTTAGCATCCATATGGAGGTCTCTTTCTCACCAGATTAAAGTGGTTTCAGAGCAAGAGGTTTTGATTTTCTTCCATTGGCTGAAAACTTCTCCATCTGTGCAGAGTTTAGGCTGGGAGTCCCAGGCAGATTCATTTGCTCTGAGTCCTGCCAGCAAACCAGGGCTGGGGCCCCTCAGGACACTCACCAGAGGAGATGGCAGCAGGGCCTGCAACTCCTGTCTCCCTATGGCTGTTTGCATCCCCCTCCTGTTCTCCCCTCTTCCCACCTGGAAAGCAATTTACATGCACAAATGTGGGATTATTTCTCAGAGACATTTCAGTAATACTGTGAGCTTTTGTGATTTGATGCTGGCCTATAATTGTTTGTTAAGAGAAAAAAGTAAAATTCTTTTAAGAAAATTGTTTGTTTCACTTCTGCTATTTTTCAAAATGAAATTGATTTCTTTTGAACTTTCTGCCTTGGTAGTTCCTTGAAATTACTTTCTACTATGTTTCATAAGTGTGGAAGTGCTCAAAGCAGAAAGAATAATGTGTTTTACTCAAATCAAGTATTTCATTTATCCTGAAATTATTTTTCTCAAACCTTTTAATTTCACCAGCCATTTCTGAAAGGTTTCTGTTTTGATGCAACTCAAAATTATTTTTCCCTGTCATTTCTTTCAGAACTACCTGTGATTCAAAATATCCATTATCTACATTATCCTATTTCTAGGTAACATAAATAACCAAGATCTGGTTTCAGAGAAAGATATTTTCCTTATTGATAATTTTACGCAGAAATTCCAAACTTTCTTGTAAAATAAATGGAAATATTTGAGATCCCTCACCTTAATAATAGCCAGAACATACTGCCTGTGATAAGTTCTGTAGAAACTATGGCTCCTACATATTATCTGAAGCTGAGCCAGAAAGCAAAAGGACATGAGAGGAGATGAGGCATCTTGAGAAA
>VYZP01064881.1:0-12782 GCA_013400635.1 Hypocryptadius cinnamomeus | reverse complement strand
CAGACATAAGGGCTGATAGGATTTGGGCCTGGATTTGGTAAAACAAGATGTCTCCATTTGTCCCTTTTCCTGCCAGTCGGTTTATTCTCTATACTGAAACCAAGGGCACAATTCTTGATGACTAAGAAACCTCAGCCTTTGTTTTTCTTTGTTTTTTCTAGACTTCAGAATTTTTGTTTGACCATACTGGTTATCTTCTGTTTCCTACTACATGCGATTTACATTGCTGTTTTCAATCTGGCCTGTAAAACAACAGCTGTTATGTCCAAAAGCACTGAAGCAAGCTGAAATTAGTTTCCTTTTTTCAAACCTGAACTTAGATACATTTCAGAGCCATACAGGAAGAACATCACATATTATTTATTCCTCTGTGTATTGCAGGTTATCAACTGACATCTGCTGAGTGCTTTGATCTGAGAAGCAATCGGGTAGTAGCAGATCAATACTGTCACTATTATCCTGAAAATATCAAGCCAAAGCCAAAACTTCAAGAGTGTAATCTGGATCCTTGTCCTGCAAGGTCAGTTGGCTTTAATTTTAAAGGAGACTGAGCTCTAAAGGGGTAAAATAAAATAGGAAAATATCCTGTTGCTATTTTTCACAGTGTCGTTTATCATACATAATTCAACCTCTCTCTCATTCTAAGAATGCACAGTGTAGAACACCTATTTAGCACCTTCATAGAGCAAAGACTGATTTGAAATGGTTGTTTCTTCCCCTCAGAATGTATTTTGCCTCATTAATTGTTACCAAGTGTGAGAAAACAAATTGTCCATGATACCATCCCCATGCTCTGAATTCATGTGCTGAATACATGTCTCTTAAGTGTTAGTGAATAGGAAAAAATTCTTTTTGCATGAAAATTATTATCATTGCATTTAGATGAACTATTTTTATGAGGTTTGTTTTTTTTATTTTCTCCTTAATGAAAAGCCTGCTTGCATTTACGTCAGCTTGTAAAATGTAATGAGTGATTTTGTTCCAGTTAACAATGTCCTTTGGCCCTGCATGAAAGTCTGATCTCTGCTGCCCCCAGAATGACAGAATGGGTCAGGTTGGAAGGGACCACAGGGGGTCATCTGGTCCAACCTCTCTAAAAAAAACATTTATTTGTGAAATCTAAATTTTTTGGTCTTCTTGTGTGGCTTTGCTAAAAGGTGGTTAAGTACTGCCCAGCAGACATGACAAGGATGCCCTAAAGCCATATTATCAGCCTCCTTTCCCTCTAGGCTTGTCTCTTACCAACTTTGATATAGTGAGTTCAAGCAAGTGTCACCTAAAAAGTTGCTGTGTCGCTTCAGATTGCTGGAGGTTGTCAAAGAGAAAAGATGTCCTGATGAGAAAAAGGATACTTAAAAACCTGCAGGGCTATGTATCCACCTGACTGAGGATAGCTGCTGCCCAAACCAGATGTACCAGCTTTAATGCAGTTAGGCATTATCATAGCAGAACAAATCACTCTAAAGCAAAGATAGTTTTACTTCTTATAGGAAGTTTTCACTGAAGTTCACTGACCTTCTTTGGAGTTAACACTCAGATTTCTTTGTCATGGAAGAAACCTTTACCCAGAGTGTATTGCAGTTTATATGGCTTGGCTCCTATAAGCACATTTTGTTAGAAACAGGTGTCAGTAGAGGCCAGGTGTGATCAGGTAGAAGGCCAAAACATGAATGTTTCAGAAAAAG
This sequence comes from Hypocryptadius cinnamomeus, assembly GCA_013400635.1. NCBI lineage: Eukaryota > Metazoa > Chordata > Aves > Passeriformes > Zosteropidae > Hypocryptadius > Hypocryptadius cinnamomeus. Next base: position 11,097 of record VYZP01064881.1, on the reverse strand, counting down.
GATTGTTGAAAAATATGAATCAATATGGAACCTATCTTCTAGAGTCCCCTATCACAGTCTCAATGAGAAAGTAATTTTATGTAGTTGGTTTTTTTTTTTGTTTTTGTATTTTTTTAATTCTAAGATGCTATTTTTTAAACCTGCTCTTCTGGGTCAAATATGTAATTTGCCTCTGGAATTTGTGTGGTGGATATTTTCCATATTTTCTCAATGATTTTAAATAACATATTCTCAAATGGTGATGCAGATGACTGCATGGTACATGAGAGGAAAGAGTTAAAAAATAACAGCTGGGCAGATGTCAGGAAGCAATTTTGTTTTATGTAAGACATAACAAGGCAAAGTTGTTGATATAAAGACCCTGAGGGGAGGGAGAGTAATTTAGAAATACAGCTATGCCATCCCAGAGGAACTGGCTTTTTGGAAACATCTTCACAGTCCGCCAAATTTCAAATTACTATTTTCAAAAGTGCCTTTGTAAACAATTCAAGAATCAACAACCCAAAAGGAGAAAAAAAAAAACCCAAAAAAAACCCCCCAAAAAAAACCAAAGCGCCAGAGGAAATCCTTGGTAACTTCTGGATTCCTGATTTCCTGATGATTTCTTGTAGTAGGGAAGAGGGTAGGTGAAGTAGAAACATTGGATCAGAAATGTGGACAATGAGGTTGTCTTGGCTCTACAATGTGTTTGCTGTGTGGGAGCTGCTCTGCTCCACCAGTATAAAGCCAAGAAGTTAATTTTTCCTGGCAAACCCAGTTTCAGTGAGGCATAGCTGATTAGTGGTTGCTGACTGTTCCTATGGTGTGTTAATGAATGCCACAGAAAATCATCATTGAAGACCATAGTGGCACTGAATAAAGGAACTGAGAGTGATTGCTCTAAACACTAAACACTAAAATTTTCAGCAAAGGGTAAGCTGAAAGAAAAGTTTAAATTAATACCACAAGTATTGTATGAGCCTGCAGTAAGCTGCCTCTTTAGGTTTAGTGCATAGAAATGTTTACTTCATTGTGCTTACTATGGCAATAATTAGCAGTATTGCTGGCATCATGAATAGCAAAAAAGCTTTGTCTCAATAAACATGGGAAAGTATGTGGATGGGTATTTATCAAACACATATAACTTACACATATTCATTTTCCAGGTTAAGTAGAGGCAGCCACACATACTGTTCATCCAAGTCAGACCAGTGATCCGTGTCACAGAACACATGATACATGGTGACACTGAGTGCCTTTTAATCCCTACATAACAATTCTCCATTCAGCCTCTCATATAAAACCTGTTTTTCCTCCAGCTCATAATAACCAACAAAGTAAAAAGGAATGATCTGTTTGTTTACAGTCCATTATGATTTTACAGCAGTCTGCCTTTGACTGGCAAAAACAAGTCTATATGCATATTACGTACTGATGTAAACAGCAGCCAATTCAATCTAGTCCACTCCCCTTCCATGGGGCAAAATCCAACATTAGTATTTCGCCTATTTAATTAAGTGAAAATCTTGCAACTACCCCAAACTTCACAGACTGAAAGGTATTTTTAGCTTTCATCTTTATCCTCCTTTCTGGTATATTTTAATAAAAAATGAATGGATTTTTTTTTCTTGCTTAGCAAAAAGTTTTGTTCAGATTTGATTTAACTGAGTGTGCTAAACACTTACTTAGGACAATTCTAAAGCGCTATAAGCAGAAGATAAATTTGATTCGTAATTCCAAGACTTCCCTGCAAAAACCAATTTTGACCCAAATGTGAAAAAGGCTGCTGCCCCACTCATTATTCACTCACTCACCAGGATACTCTCAGTATTATTGCTAGATTTCAGCTTTCAGGTGGTATTGCCAGCCATGCCATTCTGCATTTTTACCAATCTCCCATATTTTTTGCCTATTGCTGCTACGTGTTAATGTGGGAGTTTCTGAGTCACAAAAGGTCTATTTGTGTTTTTACAAGGAGATTTCAATGTCATATAAAGATTTCTAAAGGCAACTTCAGCAAAGATTCTAAATTCATAAAGCAACTGTCTAAAAGTTTCTGTATTAGCAAGCCTCTAGCATAAAGTGTTCTTTTTAACACTTCAGTTCCTGGAGTTTGCCTAGAGTTTAATCTGTAAACCTGCCACTAGAAATATTGTTTATATCTATGGAAAATTTGGGGGGGAAATCTCTTATTCCAGAAAGGTTTTCAGTGTCCAGAGACCTGAAGAACTCTTAGATATACTCTATTTATGGAGTCCTCCAGCGAAACTGCAAACTCCTCTTCCTGCTTGTCAAAGTTTTTCTTTTAGCATTCTTATTTAAATATCGATACGGTGGTGGCAGAGGTAGACATTATCAAAAAGAAATTTAAAATATAATTTAAATTTTAATAAAATTGTAGTTTTCAGTTGTTCATTATCAGCTAATGTAGCAAGAGCACTGAAGTAAAAGCAAAGAAAAGACACCAGGATTTTATGACCATTCAGAGTGATGCTAAGTAGTGAGAAGTCCATAATATATTTGGCAATGTGAAAGTGGAGTTGTAGATGGAAAAGGAGCTGGTACCAATGGCAGTGTTCTGGTAGTAATAATCTGGGTTACCCGAGTTCAAGAGCAGGGTAAAGATGAGCAGCAGATAATTTTAATACCTAAAGAGATACATTTCTTCTCAAGACAAGTAGTTGAAACCTTGAATTTTTGGACAGGGCAAAAGTAATCTAAATTAATCTAGAAAATAACTTTGTGAGAATAGGTAGAGGAGGTGGGCTAGGAAGCACTTGTCAAGCACTTAAAAGATGTGAATAGCAGAGCAAATTCAGCTCTGAGTGGACAATACATACTAATGAAACACGAAAAAAAGGCAGAAAGGAGCTTCCAGGATGCTTCCAATAACAAGCTGTAAGGTGGGAAAACATATCACGTACTGCTTTGATGAGCATCAAATACAGGTATCTCTCTGCCCAAGATGAAGGTATAGGAAAATTAGTCTGGTTTAAGTCCTAGAAAATGCCAAAACTGCAGCAAGTCATTTACAGAGACTTTGACTGGATATTCAGTTGTTAAAATTTAGTATTGTTAACTACTTATTGGCTCATTCCCTCTTTGTATCAAACACTGCTCGCCCAAACCACCATAAAATATTGAACTCAATTTTAAAAAGGAGATGTTTAGAAGCATTACAGTCATGTACTGGAAGGAATTACTTTTTCTGCTTTTGACTGGAAACATCTCTTTAATGCACTGTGAAGACATTGAGTTTTAGCAGTCTATGGCAATGACAAACCATATGTAGCTTAGAATTTAAAATCTCTGCACCATAAACAAGACATTTTTTATAAAGGTAAGATACTGTCATGCCAAACAGACATTCTGTTTAAAGCAAGAGGTTTTTTGGATGCTAACACAAAAGGATGGTTTTCTCAATAGTGTTTTTTCATTCATAAGTAGGTTTTTAAAGTATCCACTGACATACCACTTTTAAATATTTAAGCAGCAGACATTGGCTTTTGCAAATCTGTAAAGTACTAAGAGCATATAAAAGGACGTACACATACAATGTACATGGTAGTTCCGTTTCACATTGATAGCATCCAGAAACCAGAAAGGTGACTCATACTGTTAGCATAACTGAAAATTACTGTTTTGCTGCCTGCAAAAGTAGGCACTGAAACCAATGTTGCCTGTACCAGTGGTGTTACTGTTACCTACCCCAGCTCTGAAGAGAAAAGGTAACAGATCCACAGAATAATACATGGGAGGCATTAAAAGATACCATCTGTTTGAGGGCCTCAACACAGAAAGTGTTCTTGTAGCACAAGGAGATAATGTCACAGTGTGGCACCTTCAGAGATCACTGAAGTGCAGTATCACACACCACCTTAGTGTCAGGATTTGAAGTGTTAAAATGCAATCTTTTGCACAAGATTGTTGTCTGCCTAGTGATAATCATGGCTTTCACAGAGAAGCTGTTAGCATCTGTGTGCTGTTAGATATTTAGCTTGGATGCTAAACTATTGTCTCTGTTGTGCTCTAAACTAAGTGCTCTGGTGGTGAGCACTTTCATGTCTTCCAGCATAGCCAACCCAAGCTACTTTAGCATTCCATTATTATTTATTCACTGCTAATGTCTTAAACATATTCCATTGCTTGGATGGCACAGTCCCTGCCATGCAGATCATTTACTCTCAGGTCTGACAGATTTCAGTGAAGGCTTAAATCTTCATGTGCAGGCCTGATCAGGAAAGAGGTGTAATGGGTGCAGCCACCCGGGTGATTGCATGGGCAGCCCTGCAGCTGTCAGTAGGACACCCCTGGCAAAACAAAGGCCTCAGCAGAAGTGGAGGCTGTGAGCCAGAGGCATGCGAGCATCCTGCAGAGGCTGGGCAGCAGCACAGCAAGGGTGCAGGACATCAGCACAGGAGTGGCAGGTTGTCCCCATGTGAGTCACACAACCCTGAGGTACCTTGGCCACAGATGTCCTTTCTCTCTGCTGGCTTCTTTCTCAGTTCTAGCACCCATGCCCCCACTTGGCTCAACAGGTTCTAACCTGAGACTCATCAGCATGCAGGAGAGAGAGCTGGGAAGGGCTGTCCTTGTCCGAAAGATGGAATCATCAGGGAGGTAGAGAAGAAAGGCACTTGAGCTTAAAGCTTGTCATGTGTGCTAAATCCGGTTAAGTGGGAGAAGGAGCAACTGGGGAGGAGTTGACCAAACTTGTCTTCCAAGGAATGCAGCTGTGGAAACTCATCCCAGGGAAAGGCTGAATGTTTGCAGAGATGGCAAATCTGATTGCAGCACTCTCACCTCTGGCATGTGCAGCTCCCATTCCAACAATACACGTGCCTTGGAAGAGCAATTGTGTTGAGACTGCCAGCCCTCAGGAGGAAAAAAAACAATGTGCAGAATATATGATAGGACTTGTTGGTCTGAAAGGCATGGTAGATTGCAGACATATGAGACAGAACAGCTCTGCAAAGTAATTTGCTTTGTGCTCCTGCTCCTGCCAAATCTCTTGATGTTTTGTGAATGAGTCCTGTTAGCTACTCGCACATATTTCAGTGAAGGAATTATTATTTCCTCTGCTCATTTAGCACACCATGCCCTTTGCATTGTCTGGGTAATGTGCAGTAAATAAACCCCATAAAGTAGATCTCTTCCATGTTGTTTATAGGAGTATGATGGACTGATAGAGTAATGGAATTTAAACCCCTTTGTCCCATCAAAAAGTAAGAATACACCAAAGTAAACTATTAAGTTGTTTTTTTTTTAATGTTGACTTAGTCTTAGGGATTTTTTTATGGAGCTCATACAAAAAACCTCACACAAGACTAGCTAGAAAAGTGCAGATGGCATTAATGATATGATGACAATTTGCTCTTCTGTTTTATCTTTAAGAAAATTATTTTTTGTCATAAATTAAACCATTGTGTATTATTGTGGGGGTCTTTTTCCTTGCTAAGACTTTATGGCTGTGATTCATTTTCTTGTACTTGCAGAATGAGAGCCTTTGGCAGCCCCTCACATATGGAAAAAGACAGAATCAGTAAATCTGTGGAGCTCAATACTGTTTACAGAAATGTAATTTTTGCATGCAAAATTTTTGAGGGTCAAACCTTTCCAATTACAATATTAACCTAGGGCTTTGTAAATGTTACTTAATATTCATAACAGTTTTTGAATATGGTACAGTTATTTCTATCTGAACAGTCTTGGAAGTAATGCATTCTAAAGCATGTAGACCTGGATTACGCATAGACAATCATGTTTATTAGAAATAAAATACTTTTCACTGCAATGAATAAGTTGTTTTTTTTTTTTTAAATCTGCTTCTTTCTTAGGCAGTATATGCTTTTATAGTGTAATTATTTCATTTTTTAACTCACTATGTTGACTTTTTTTTCCAACCTCTTCTCAGCCAGCTGATGAGCTGGAAAGTGCAAACAGAGGGCTACAGACTAGAACTTCAACAGCAGTAGTAGAAGAGTCAGGAAAACAGCAAATTCCCAAAGGCAGGAGCAAAAAAACTCTCACAAGAAATTCCCTTCCGTCTTCTTAAAATACTAGTACACAATTCCTCCACATTCTACAGATGTCTACTCATCAGGCTAAGTTTGAAAAGACTTGTTTGCTGACCATACTCTAAATGACCCATTTGTCTTTTCCAAAGTTTCCCAGTGCCAGAACAACTTCTCCTAGATTTTTAGATTTTTGTAAGGACAGGCAGCTCTTCGAAAATGCAAATATCCGCACTCATGCAGAGAGTTCCTGTGAGTGCAGTGGCTGCTAATCTTAGAGGGAGCTGTCTAGTCCCTCTCACACACTTCCAGGGCTCCAGCTGCTTCCCGCGCTTTAGCCGGAAAATTCCAGCACACTGACCTGGCACTGACTCCTTGCTGTGGAAACACAATGGGATCCATTCTTGTATCTTGGACAAGTTATGCATATAAAACCCCTGTTGACTAAAAGGAGAATACACCTCTTTAGGCCTGGCCTGACAAGACTCCTTTGAATGCTCACAGCATTTTTCAGTGTACTGTGTTGAGGATGGAGAATTCTTTCTCCCTTCGCCCTCCTTCATTCCTTCCCCCTTGCAGAAATCCATAGCAGCATACCTACCACTTCTCATCTGTAAAAGGCTCCCAAAAACCACCTTTATTCCTGACATTCAGTTTCATCTCTCTGTAACTTGGATGGAGATACACTTTTTATTTTAATGCAATTGGTGTTCACTTCCTCATTTTTCTGTCCACCATCCAAATACCCAAGTGGCTTTGATGAAGGTGATAAATGAGGTCCTCCAAGATCATCTGTTTTATTTTAATAGATATGTCTGATAATCAGGAAACAACATGGTTAAAGTTACTCTGAGCCAAAATTATAAACAGTGCAGACAAAATACAGACCAGCAATTCAGTGAGACCCTGCAGTTGCCAATGAGAAAAGTGGCATCCATCTCACACATAACTGGCAAGATTATATTTCAGATAACTCCTGATTTTGATGTATGCTATTGCCTTCTATAACTTTTAGATGTTACATTGTGACACCACACCAATAACTGTTCAGCAAAGCAATCTAACCACTTATGAGAAATAAAAAAATTCTATCTGATATGTTAATCTTTTCTCAGGCTCTTTCTTTCTTTCAGGAAAAAAAAAAATGCAGGTCTGGACTCATTTAAGGTGAAAAGACAAAAAGACAGGCATTGCAGATACAAATTCTTGCAGTGTGTTTACCCAGATTTCTAATCTTGTAACCTGTAAAAGCAGAAGTTTTATTTGATGGGCAGAAACAACCATATAATAGTTATAAAAAGGATTTTATTTAGAGGTCTGCAGCAGATAGAAGTTTCCCTATTGTCCTCAGTGACTTTGGATCCAAGCTCCAAGAAAGTATCAAGTATAGGAACATTCTTTTTGATGCTAGATAATAAAAACATAAGTTAGATTAGCGATAGATTGGTCAAACAATTGGTCTTGCTTATTGGTCAAACAATAATATACTTAGAAGAAAAAAGTAGTAACCACTGATTTATTCTTTGAATTACTCAGAAAAAGTAGGATGGGAGTGTATTTTTTTTTTAATGGGATAACATCTTAGGTAAAATATCTTGTTTTGTTTATTTATAATACTGTAATACAAAGTTGTGTAATGTAATACAATATTGTAATACAAAAGTTGTATAATGTAATCATCTAGTGTTTATTTTATTATGTGTACCTTCTACTCAGAGGGTTGGCATTATTGTTCCTAACAGTGATGGATACAAGCAGATCATGCCCTATGACCTCTACCATCCCCTTCCTCGGTACGTAAAACAGTCAACTAGATGCTAGGCTTAACAAATCCATTTTCTTTTTCTTTTGTTCTTCTCTGTACTTCTGCTTTACTCTCAGGCTAAATTAACAGATCCTGCTTCTCTGGACTCTTACAGATTAATGTAGAGATGTTCAAGTGCTAACCTGTTGTAATAAATTCTGTCAATACAGAGCAGAAATCATAGCCTATCTGAAGGAGAAGTGCAGATTTATTAAGTGTGTGATCCCTTTCTTTCTTCCGTTCCTCAACCCCACTTTCCCTTTCCCTTTTCTCTCACAACTTTCCTATTCTTGCCTTTTACTGCTCTCTGAGCAGAACTATAAGCTGTGCCTTTGGTATGAACCACAAGATTTTTCTCTCCCTCACCCCTATTTTGCTGTTTCTTGCATGCCTACAATTTGTGAGATTTTGGGTTTTGACAACATTAGTGTTGTTTTCTGTTCCTACAAACTCATGCTAATGCCTTTTCCAGGGGCATTAGTTCATTGGCATTTCTAAGAAATAGGTGATCAGGCCAGAAATAGGATCAAGACCTGATTTCTATCATTAATTATGTCACAATTAAAATGTCTTTGATGTAAGACTCAAGATTCTCATGGAAATAATCAGATGAGTAATTATTTTTAAAGCAGTAAATAAGAGTATTGATGATAAAAATTTTTGATAGCTGAAGGATAATAACCTCTAGGTTTTGAAATACTGCCTGGACATGCAAAAGTATTGTGCTGTGTTTTCTTCTTCATTAACTTATTGTGTCATGCACTATGAAATCATGGAAAGAACCCTCTAGACAACTTGATAGTCTCATCCAGGTGAGGAAACAACCTCCATCAAATTATACTGAGGCCAGATGCACAGAGATTTCAGCATCAGTGTAGAAAAGTGTGTTCACACTCCACAGTCTCCAGCCAAAACATGGATCAACCTCCAACTGAGAACAAAACTCTCAGCTACATTTAAGCTACTTGAAATTGTTCAGGTTGCTTAAGACACCCGGAAACTTGTCCCAAAGATTTCAGGAAATTTCCTGGTACCAGCACTCTCTAAGGCTAGGAAAAGATGGCTCAGGTGGGCTGAGCCATCAAATTTTGTGCCAAGCAAATTTTGCAGTTCATGAATTTCAGTCTGGGGCCTCTTGTTTGTGGTAGTAAGAAACCTTAGTAGTATGTTGGGAAACTTGTTCAGCAGAGCCACAGGAAACACATTTAAGTAGGAGTATTCCTAAAGTTACATTTCTGTAAAATATGTGGCTTATGATCAGCACAGGATGATGGCTGTGCATGGTGTAAAAATTGTTCCACCACTGCTAGTGGTAAGTCACAGAATTAATCAGTGGCTTTACTACTCATAAACAACTTTTAATTTAAGCCATTTCACATTGAGTTTTATGGTGCTACCGGACAGTAGCCAGGTGAGGGTATTGCTAGGTATGCTGGAGCTGATGAGAAGATTGTGGGCTGATATGATGGAATATTAAAGAGAAAGATAAGCATTTCTCCTATTGCTCAACAATCTTGGGGATCCTGTATTTGTTACTTAACAAAAATATTTCCTTTGTTTTAAGTGAGACAATAAATGTCCTCACCTTTCACTTCTTTTACTTCTTGTCTGAAGGAGGAAACAGGTGGGGTGTTTTTTACAAAAACTGTTCTTTGAGGTCAAAAACTGAAATCTTTTGACCAAAATTGTTCTTTCAAATAGTATTTGTAATGTCATTATGAAAAAGACATTTGCCTTGTGGGGTAATAAATGATTTCATGAAATGTTTCCAGATAGGCAGAACACACATACTTCTGTACTTAAGTCAAGCACAGTAACATACAGGAATAGCCACACTAGATCGTGGGAATGGTCCCACATCCAATCTGTGACAAAGGCTTGAATATAACAGAGGCAATACCAGACTATTTGGTGTAGACATGTATATATATAAAGTAATATACAGTTTATAGCATATGCATCGCTAAAAAAAGGATTGTTCTCGTAAGTGTACATAGCTTTTCAGAACTTGCATTTATTGTTCTTAGGATTTTTCATCACATTCTCAATGGTACTTGTAGAGAAAAATGCGCTCTCAGCTTTTCTCACTGCCTTAACTGTAAGGAAACAAGGTCCACCTGGTTTATCCATCAGAGGACATGTATTTTACAAGGATAGTCCCATTTTCTTTTTGGTAATTTCTTCTCATCTTTCTTTCTTTCTTTTTTCTCTACTGAGTTGCTTCCTTGGAAAAAACACTGCTCTTTCCCTCTGTGTTCTGCGAAAGGGGCATCGGCCTCACAGCACACCTGTGATTTGTGACAAAGATTCTTCAGAATATGAGAAATTATGAAAACACGATAATCCCATCAATTAAAAAAAACCAAACAACTAAGTAAAAGTATTTAGCTTTTCTGTGGCAATAGTAATTGGATTAGTGGGAGAGAGGAGATTTCATATTATTAACTGTGGTGTAAAAGACACCAGCCATGAGCTTTGTTCCTTTGTTGCTGTGGGCACCTGTGAAAATAGATTAATTTTTACTGATGTTACCCCGGTAAAAAAACTGAGCTAACCCAAGCTAAACCAAACAAAACCAAACCAAAACAAACCACAACCAAACAAAACAAAACCCCTACAAACAAGCAGCCTTGCAGATAGCAGTTTATGCGTTTTGGGGGTACAGGTGGGGGTGGAAACAAGAAGGGTAATGTTTCCTGATGCCTCTTTGTTTTCCCAGATGGGAAAGTACACCCTGGACTGCCTGTTCCTCATCCTGTGGAGGGGGCATTCAAAGCCGCAGCGTCTCCTGTGTGGAAGAAGACATTCAGGGGCACATCAGCCCTGTGGAAGAATGGAAATGCATGTATACTCCCAAGATGCCTGTTGTCCAGCCTTGCAATATATTTGACTGTCCGAAGTGGCTTGCTCAAGAATGGTCTCCGGTAATCAATTTAGTTTTGTTGGTTTTGTGTTTAACACACTAGGGAAAATATCTTAAATTATACTTCAGTGAGTTTTTGGAAGTCAGAACATTTACTGTTTTCTTTCAGTAACCAACACCTCTATTTTAAATTATGCTATTTGTCTAACTGCAAAGTTACCACTCAAGGAAAATACATTTATAAGATGAACATGGGCAAGGAGAATGATGGAAAAATAAATCAGCTCTGTAACATTATTTTGTGACCTTCTACTAATTATAGACTGGGAATATAAGTGAAATGCACAAAAAAATCCCCAATAAGCATGTAATGGTATTTCTGTATTACAGTATTTCAGTCATAAATTGAAACTCAAAATCACTGAGAAATTTCAAGA
>VYZP01064879.1:0-23347 GCA_013400635.1 Hypocryptadius cinnamomeus | reverse complement strand
TGTGGTAGATATTCCTTTCAATGTCTCACAGAAAGAAGTTCTGCATTTCACTATTGAAACAGAATCTGGGAAATACCATTATCTGAGGCGTTTTAGGAACATCTGTACTCTAATCCAGCTGCACAGGAAACCTCTCCTACTGTGTAATTTGTACAGACTCTTGTTTCTTCAAACCTTAAGCAATGTCTGCTATGCATCTTCCAGCAGTGTTTACTGATGAAAGAACACATTTTAGTCTGCTCCTCTATTGCTTTCTGTGTACTATCACAGCTATTTTTACGTTTTATGGCAGGAAGAACAAGTGTTTCCCCTGTGGTATGTGGCATTTTCTCTTTTGCTGTGAAGCAAGAAACCTCTAAGGAGGCTTCTACACATTAGGTTCAGTGAAATTTTGTGAAGTATTGGGTTGAATGTCACACTGCTTGAAGCATCACTAAAAAAATTGTAGAAGTTTGTCTTCATGCTCTGGATGCCTAGACTTTAAATATCTTGCATATGATAGCAGATGTAAATTCATATTTAAAACAACCTTTGATAATTTTAATCTTTTTTTATCCAACTTCCTCTCAGATCTGATTAGCTGGCCATTGTTTGTGCCTCATAATGGGACTGAATAAGGGTCTGTACTAGAAGTGTCAGCTCTGCCATTTCTTGTCATTTCTCTGTGCTCACATTATTAGTGTTATCTTCAATCCATAGCCTCTTTGCAGGAACCTTTAAAAGCCACTTTTCCAATTTGTGAGGATTAGTTTCGTTAACACTAGATAATATAATCCACAAATCCACTTAATCCAGTGTGGGCACACATCAATTGCAATTCATTGTGATATGCTGAAAGAGAATAAATGATTGAAGGCACCACGGTCAACCCCCAACATTGGGAGCAACTCTACACCTCGTGCACTGCATGTGACAAGTGGCCATGTGACATATTGGGACACCACTGCCAATATGAATACTTAATATTAGTGAAGCTTAATCTATATACTTTTTTATATTAAAAAAAAATAGGAATTCTGGTATTTCCTTCCCACACCCAGCAGATCACCTTGTGCACCCCCTGGGGTACGCACACCCCAATTTGGAGACCACTGCTCTAGACAGCCTTCTCCTCTTGCCTCCAGAAAATGGACAACATGTGGAAAAGAGACTGTCAGAGATGCTGGGGAGGTTGAAAATACTAAAGTGTCTCTGTCCAAAGTAAATATCACATCAAAAATGTGTTGCAGGAGAGGGGCAGAGGAGAAGAGGACTAGGCGGGAGAGGATTTAGGTACCTGAGGAAAAGGAAACAGAACAGCCACTTGCCTCCAAGCGGTGTCCCAAAGCAGCAGCCAACACCCACAGCACACCCCACAGTCAGGACATCCGTGTAATAATAGGGCTGCTACTGGTGAAAGAGACAAAGAGAGACAGACAAACAGAAGAAAGAAGGAAAGAAAACAGAGAGTGAGTAACAAAATTGGCAGGTATGGCCGCATGATATCACTCAGCTCGGTCACCAGTCTCAGAGTTATAGCTATGTTTCTCTTACTTCTCCCTTCTGGATGGCTTCAAAATATTGAAAAGGCAAGACCTGGCACAGGACAGACATATACCTGGAATCACACATTCAAGAAACAGGAAGAAGGCAGCACCTCATTTTCCTTTGAAACATACACATTTCTGTCACTGTGGAGGAAATGTATTGTGGAAAATCCTCCAGAGGGTGGAAGGAGCATAAGCAGGTTTCACTCTATCTCTTTTACTTTGGCAGGGAATCTCAGGATGCACATGTGCCACAGAATGCCTCAAAAAACCTATCCTGTGACTCAGGGTGCAAAAAGCACATGCATATCCAGAGCAGAGTGTGAACTGATGCTGAAGGTTCTTCCATGCTGGGTAGGTGAGTGGGTGACAGATCACCCAGTAAAGCATTGTGCTGTCCTGGCAAAAATGGTCATAATAATAAAAAAAGTAATTGGAAGGTATAAAAGGGAGAGTCTTTCTAAGAGACTGGGTACCATTTTCTTGTCAAGGGCTAAACTGGCTTTTCAAAACCATCCCCCTTAATACACAGGGTAAATACCACCTGCAACAGCACCAAGAATTTACACATCAGGGCAATATGAAGTGAATCTGCAAGCTATCCTGGACCAAGCTGAAGATTACATTACTCCCAGGTAATGGAAATCACATTTGACAATTTGGTGTGAATCCAAAAAAGGAACTAGGGCTACAGAAACTCTGATAACTTTCTGTTTGTTCCCATACTACAATGTTATCACAGACTCACAGCAAGTTTTAATCTTGTGTTTCTGAACGCTTCTCTATCTCTCTGTTCAGAACTGGGCTAACTGCAAGGTTAGATCAAGGGTATGGGATCAGGGTGCTCAGGATCAGGCTGCTAGGGCAGCCCTGAACACCTTCAAGGGCAGCAATTCCCCAGCATCTCCTGATTCCTGTGCCACCCTGAACCACCTTTGGGACAAGGGGAGAAATTCTTTTCATGTCTAGATAGAATTTCCCTTGTTGCAAGTTGTGCCTGCTGTCTCTTTGTCCTTTCACTGTCGTCTGAGAAGACTTTGGCTATTTTGTCTGACATCTCCTTTATCTACCAAAGGCAGCAGTTAGATCAGTCCCTGTTTAACCTTCTGTTTTCTTCTCTAGCATCTCCCAGTCATCTAGGTATGATGCATCCTGGAGTCTCTGAAGTTATGTTAATTCCAGGTACAAAGAAAGAAACAAGAAGCATAGACTTCTACAGATATTTTTTTAGATTCGGGGGTATTTTTTGCTTGATTTTTTTTTTACCATTTAAGACAGATACCATTCTCCTGTATACTTCCAATGGTTCCACCTGACTGTGGTCTGATCCTTGGTTCTGAAACTGCCTTCTCTCAAGGCTTTTGGCAGACTGACAAATTTTGCCTTGAAGCCTCAGGCTTCAGCTCAGGCTGTCTACATCTTGCTGGACTGCCCACATATGCACAGTTCTCAGCCTCTCTCTTGCTTAGGCTGATTTTCATTCTGGCATCTTTTCTCAAGTTATCAACTGAAGAACCCCTAATCTGTAGCTGACAAACTATGTTCCTTCCTTGATTTTTTTTTTTTTTAATAGCCAGCCAGAGTAAAGATCAGTATTACTGCTGATGCAAGACCATGTTGCATTTGTCAGCTAACTCATCCATTTGAAGATTAACAGGAAAGTAGTGCATGGAAGAACTAAAGCCATCTTAGAAAAAACCCACAGCATTTAAAAACTCTGTACACTTCTGGGCACAATAACCATGCAAAGAGGCTCAGGGCAGCACATGGGAAGAGGGGGAAGTGAAATGAAAGACAAATTATTTATTAATATGTTCCCACTGCTTTAGGGAGAAGCCTCTGTATCATGTGCCTCTGTTTAAAGAAATTCAATGAATCAGAAGAGTAATACAAATGCATGGGGGAGACATAAATTTCCAAATTTGTCCTCCAAGTGGGATCATAGAAAGTTGTGAAGGGACCACTGGAGTTGTCTCCCTGCTCAGAGAGCTGTTAGTTCTGTTAATTCCATTGCTAGGTCAGGTTCTTGTCCAGGTGAGTCTTGCACATTTCCAAGAGTGGAATTTCCCTGGACACTCTGAACACCTATGCCAGTGCTGGACCACCTTTGGGAGAGAAGAACATAATTTCCTTTAACTGAGTCAAAATTTCCCTCATTGCGAGTTATGCCTGTTGCCTCTTGCAAGGCTTTTTTTTTTTTTACTTCTGTTCTCTACTTGATCCTTATTGACTTTCTGGAAAGCCCTTGGCACTCTTCAGGTGGAACAGTGTTCGTGGCTGGCAGAGACTGAACAAGCTGCATCATTAGAAATCAGCACTTAAATAGGTGTCCCTTTTCCTGTAACCTTCCCGTCCTTTCGCTGCCACCAGTTACACGTGAACAGAAAGAACTCGTGTTGCTGAAGTGGAGAGGTATCTGTGGAGAACCTTTCATGAGAGCAGGAAGTCTCACAGCAAAAGGTCAAAGGAACTATACATTAAATGTCACATAAAGGAAGACACTTGCCTCCAAGAGGAGCCTTGAAGCAACATCCGACTCCAACTGCGCAAGCTGGCACCAGGAGGTCGAGCTGCCTATGCACATTCTGGAACAGGGAGTGCAGCCAGAGACGGGCATGCTGGGGTTAGAGGGAGCAAAGCCACGGGGTTAGGACCCAGAACAATGAAAAGAAGCAACAGCCAGCAGCACAGTCAGCCATTGCTATTACAAATAGCAGGCTCTACACACTTCAGTGCAGTCTTTAGTACTGTCAGCTGGTCTCCAGCAGTGACATCTGCTCCTTGTGCACAGACAGCATCTACTCAAGGAGAACAGCACCTCCAGCTGCATTACACAGTCACTTTCTGCTAAGAGCCTGCACATAAAGGAGTTCCTACATTTATCTATATGTGCAGTTAATAGATTTTTTTATACAACCAGTCAATATGGTGATCAGCCTGCAGAGGCTGTTCAGCGATAGCAAAAGCACAGAGACGGTGTCAGTGTCTATAATTAGCAATGCTGTATAAATTTGGCTTAAAGACAAATTGATCTTTGTCTGCAGCTACTTTTTTATACAGTCAATGATCACAGTGCAAAGACATCAATCACAAGATTGAAAACTTGTTAAACACTTCTAACCAGTCTCTGTGTAATTTCTGGGCAACATTGGTGGTCCTACACAGTTATTTGGACTGTATGTCTGGCCTTGCACTACTTTTGCTCAGCCTGTGTTTTACTGCTCTACAGCAGTACAGTAAACATCAATCTATGTGTTTCCTCTGTGTTCCATGGCCTACCCATACTGTCCTGGGTGTCTCAGGAGCTTGGCCTGTGGAATCACTGTGTGCAGAGATATGTGCCTTACCTCATACACCCCACAGAAGATCGACATGAACTTGCTGAGTACCACAGCACAGATACTGGCAATATGAACAAAAGGACCCTGCAAGAGAAGAGGAGGAGAAAATCAGAGAGGGTTGCCCTCTGGTTACTGACAACCTTTTAGCTACTGCAGGCCTCATAACTTCTCTGCCATCTCAGCCAGTAATAGAACCATTAAGGTTGGAAATGACCTCTGAGATCATTGAATCAAACCTTTAATGCAGCATCGCTGTGTTCACCACTAAAGCATGTCCCCAGGTATCACTGCCACACACCTTTTGAACCCTTCCAGGGATATTAATTCCACCATTTGCCTTTTCAATGCCTGATCACCATCTCATTGAAGAAATTTTTCCTAATATCCAATCTAAACCTTGCCTGGTGCAGCTTGAAGCCATTTTCTCTTGTCTTGTCACTGGTTACCTGGGAGAATTGACTGGTTCCCACCTGGCTACAACCTCCTGTCAGGGAGTTATAGAGAGTGAGCAGGTCTCCCCTGAGGCTCCTTTTTTCCAGATTAAGCAACCCCATTTCCCTCAGCCATTCCTCATAAGACTTGTGCTTTAGACCCTCCAATCTTCCTCAGTTCTCCTATCTCCATTTTTTTTTTCCCTCTCAAAGACCACCTGACTTGAGTTCTTTGATGTTTCCTATATTATGTCTTTCAAAGTGGAAGGAAAATGGCCAGTGAAAGATAGGTGTTGCTGGAAAGAGCAGAGCTTTGAGAAGAGGAATGGTGGTGAAAGTAAGGAAACATTTATAGATTCTTCTTTCACAGACAACTCCCACCTTCCAGACCCTGGTCACTACTGCACACAGAATCAGCAATATTTACCTCTTTCCCCACAGGCATGCCACTTCCAAGCCCAGCTGTGAGGGCCACAACTTTGGCCACAAAAGCTTTGAGAGTGAGATACTCCTTGAGGACTACTCCCCTCATAATGGTCTTGAGCTCTGGGATCCCAGACCCTGAAATCAACAGCAGAGCCGGGGATGAACAAAACCCGTGGGCAAACGGAACAAGAAAAACGAGACAGACAGAAACAGATCTTGCCCTGCCTTCTGCCCTCACCAACAGCCTGTGGAGAGACGAAGTGGCAGAAACTGGCTGCAAACAGGATGAGGCCGAGTGGGACCGCCACCCACACGGCGTACTGCAGAGGGACATTGGGGTGCAGCGCTCCGTATATCCACTTGTAGGCTGCAACACACAAACAGAGAGCCCGTCAGTAACCACAGCTGCTCCAAACAGGCTGGTAGACATCAGGGAATCACACGCTTGCTACATGTGCCCATGCTAAATCTCCTTCAGAAACGGTACCCTCGTGCTCCTTTTCTAAGACAAGCCCTGTTTTGAGTATGAGTTCCACAATAAAGCAGGCATTCTTCAGGGATGGATAGAAGACACTATTAATACCTGTGCACAAGTGTAGCATAAAAAGAGGCATGTTACATGCAGCTGTGAGGACAAATCACTGTGCAGTGTCTTCATTTGGTAGTCTGAGGGTCTTGTGTGGGTTCTGAAGGATAATAAAGTAGTCCACCAATAATTTCTTCATAAAAAACTAGTTTAAAAGCTCAGATTGTGATTTCCCTTCCAGAGCAGCAGAATGGAAGCTGTGCCAGCTGCTATTAGAACAGCAGTGCTATCATTGCTCAGCCAGGTACAACAACTTGAGCTGCTGAGAATCCAAACTGAACTGCAGCTCCTCTGCAAGTGCATCTTCCCTGCCTGAGCTGGTTCCCCACACAGCCCCAGTAGAGGCCAAGACCTGGCAGGGGAAAAGCCCCAAAGGACTCAGCTGCAGGGAGTATAAAGGACAGGAACCCTCCAAGCAGATTATACCAGGCACTTGGTAGATGGGGAAGCTCTGGAGGGATGAACACTGGGCTGAAGGAATGTTGGGAGCTTTGAGGAATTGCAGCAGCCAAGAGGAAAAGGTTGGTGTATGTGTGTGCCAGTCAGGAGTGGGACATGAGGGTAAGGACAAAGGAACAGTGCAGTTACCAGGATGTGGCAGTGGGTGGGGTGTGTGTATGTGCTCACTGAGATGGGGGCTGAAAGGTCTTGTAATTTCTGTAGCTGGGAAGGGGAGACAGACTGCAGGAAAAACGCAGGGAAGGAATATAAGACAGGGAAAAGGAGATCTTAGTGAAAAGGGCAAAAGGAGAGGGCACTATATGCCCAGATGGAAAAAAAAATCAGGGCACTGTATAAGTAAAAATTGGAAAGAACAAAATCGAGGTGAAAAGCAGAAACAGTGCCAGGAGGGCATCTAAGAGCCCCTTCCCCCCATCACCCATGTTCTTAATATTCTTGGGGAGAGAGGGAAGCAGTATAACAGGAAAGGCCACAGTAACACTTCCCTGTGCTCCTGCATATTCAAGGGAGCAGAAAGAAAAGGGATTAAAAAGAATTGTTTGTCTTTGACTCATCATACACATATCCCTTGTTTCTGCCCACTTACTTCCAAAATTTCCCCTGCCATCCCTTTAAAGAGCCTCTCCCTAGTCAACCTTTACTATATTGCCAGAACTTCAAACTTCCCAAGCAGTGAGGGCTAAGGATGGGACAATGATGTTAAAGGAGGAGCAACACTGGTCACTGGGTTTTGTAACACATTCCTATCATTTACTGGCTGCTTTTGCAACACCTGAATGGGACCCACCCTGTACGGTCTTTGCACTGGCATAATCCACTCCCCAGCTCACCAACGCCATGACCAGACCCAACAGAACCAAGAAAATCCAGTCCTCTCCAAGCTTCTTGGTAACATATTTCTGGATGCGTTTAGCACAGTCTGTGGAGGGAAGAGTGAACCAGAAAAACTGAGTGAACAGAGATGAAGCTGTGTCTGTCTCTCCTGTGCTGAGAACTGACTAAAACAAGGATTTATTCGGAGGCAGCATGGGCTTCATGTTGAAGGACTGATACCCATCCCTCTCTCACACAGTTCTGTAACATCTTATGCAGTTTAAAAAACATTAAAAAGGGAGTGGGGTGGGGTGGTGGTGTACAGGACACACAGGGTGGAATTTAACATCTTGTACACTAGCAGCAAAAGTCTGATACAAGGAAGTCCTTTTCCTCCCATTACAGAGCTCTGCTGTGGAAAAAATTATTTACTTGGGATTGTTTTCCTTTGTTCCAAACATATATTTTCTAGGATGAAAGCTGATATAGAAAAGGTTTTTCAACCCAATGAGATTCGATTCCTTTTCCTCCCCTCTCTGCTTCTCCCCAGTCACAACTGCTTCAATCCCATCTCTCTTTGCTGGCCTACCCGATATCTGGTAATAGGGAATGAAACATGAATTGTCCCTACCTTGACATTTAGAATAGTGCTCTTCTTTGATCTGTACTTGACTGTCACGTTTCAGGGGTCTTCCATTGTTTCTTTGGGCCTGTGTCTTCAGCAGTTTTGCTGCTTCCTTGTCTGAAATGTTATCTGTTATCCGGTCTGTGTATCGGCCATACAGCTAGAGGAGCAGAAAAAAAGAGGGATCACAAGGAGAAGGGAAGGCAAATGCTCCTTCACAAATAGCATTAAGGATGACAAGGCAGATCTACCAACAGTCTGAGGTACAGACCCAAATGTACCAAGCAGGGAGACTGAGACACAGAAACTCTCAGACAGATACAGCTCATTTATTTTTAATTCTTTTTCTTTCTAGTTTCTTCTTTCCAATCTCTCCAAAACATTTTTACCCCCTTTTTGGGAGTACAAGATATGATCACAGAATATTCGCTATTTTCTAAAGTCCTGGGGGAAAAAAATGGCTGAGAGATTGAACATTAAGAGACAGCATTTGAGCATTAAGAGACAGCTTTCTGGAGGTACAAAAGAAGGTCAAAGTAGTTCACATGAGGCCCCCATCCTCAGGGCTGTCTCATAGATTTCAGCAGCACTGTAAAACATCTCTGAAGGATTTGAGAGGCATTACACTCTCAAACAGGCTGCAGGAATGTCCTGCATCTGTTCCTCCTGCTGCCAAGGAATGCTTAACAGGGCACACAGCCACTGGTGGTGCTCGTGGAGGAAAAGAAGCAGCATCATCTCAAAAATATCACAGGCTGCTGCACACCTCCAACCATTATTTACCCAAATCAGCATTTTAAGTCCTCCTGTATCTCCAGTTCCTCTGAAATCCCTAATTGCTTAAGCCAGTCTGTTTCTTCAGATACTAAACAGTTGGTTTTATGCAGTTCACAGTCAGCCGCACGTGCTTACCAAGGACATTTCTTACACAGGTCTGCAGTGCACTGGGCAGTTGTGCTGTCTTGTCAGCATCTTAAGAGAGCTTGAAGAACCCTGACTGTGCCCGTGTTTGTTTGCCAGATCCCCCGAAGAGCAGCTATCCCACCTTGCTGTTTCACGGTATAGGTGGGGAAGAACATTTGAGAAGCAGAGAATAAGCCTCTTGTCCTTGCATGTCCTTCAGTGAACCAGGTTTGGCTCTACTTTGGACCAGGTTACCACCTGCTGCACTTCCCACCTGTGACAAGGTGACCCTGTGCTCCCTCCCCAGCACAACATCTGCTTCTCTGAGATTTTCTGAGTGGCAGCAGGAGAATGAGCCATGTTTTGATCAGCAAAATCAGACACTTAAGCTGGAGAATGACAGGACATATGACAGAGATAAAGCACTACCACACACTTTGGAGACATTTGTATTTGACAGTTCCTGCCTCCTCCTTTCAAGGTAACAAAAGAGATGTTCCTGTTCCCTTGAGATAAAATAGATACAGAGACTCACAGAAAGATTTACACTGGAAGGCATCTCTGGAGGTTTCTAGTCCAAGCCTTTGCCCACAGCCTGCAAACCCCAAAGCCAGGTAAGCCAGATTGGGCTGCTCAAGACCTTATCCAGGCAACTCCTAAATGTCTACAGGAGTAGAAATTAGCCAGCTTCTCTGAGCACCTGTTTCAGTGCTCTACCAATTAGTGTTTCAACATAATAAATATGACTGAAGGTCCTAAGTATTTTATTTATTTGCACAAATTCCTCAAGAGACATATGAACCATGTGCCATAGCTCCCTTTGAAAACCCTAGTGGATTTTTTTTCTTCACAGAACCCCTATCTATGCTTCTTAAAATCATCTTGTTCTAGAGGTAGCTCACCTGCTGCCTCTTAAACAGATTGGTCCTGTCTGAACAGCTGAAAGTATTCTTCCATTCATCACTGTATTGGAAACTACACAAATTTAATGCAATTATTAACCACATCATTACCAACACATTCTAAGTAAATTAAGCAGAGTCTTTGCAGGGAATAATGGCCGTGCTCTGACCCCCTTAAAACAGACAGGACAGTGAAACATCAGGCTGAAGAATTTCATCTACAGGGTAACTGCCACATACAGAACACAATCCTACCTAGCAAACTGCTCTCTTTTTTTACCGTGTCTTCTAGACAGAAGTGCCAAATACTAGCAGATTTTAGACAAATGCACCTTCACATCACCTCAGCCAGTGTTTCATCGCTGTTAAATGGTCATGAGATGGGTTTATGTCAAATACAACTTAAACCCATGTCAAGTATGAGACTCAAATTAGAATCTTCCATCTGTCAGATGGAACAGCATGACAGCAAAATAGTATGCATGCTGAAAGTCCTCATATGGTATCTGAGTTCACTGCTTCTGCCTGGCTGTAAAATGGTGCATTTGGGATATGGGAAAAGAAGGGGTTAGTCCACAGACATAAAAAAGAAGTTGCTGTCCTGGCAAACCAGGCAGCCTCAACATATTTAAAGAATGCTTCACACATGTGCTTTGCTTCTCCAGGATTCTGGAAGTATCTAAAATGGTAGGAGATTGTGGGACAGAGAAAGAATTCAGAAATCAGAGGATGACCTTACAGCAAATTTGGGTTAGGCAAGAAATATCCACTTCACTAGAAGATATAAAACTAAAAATATAACACAGTATGACTCTGACTGTTCCTTCTTCTGTTGCTCCCTCTCTAACACAAGGAACACAGGGTTTCTGAGCACCAGAAAAAATGAAGACAATTTTATAAGTTCTCAGTTACCACCTAAGGGTTGAACCAGAAAAGGTACTATCATGCCTACTTGGCTAAATGCTGAGGGAGACCACCAAAATGGTGTAAAAGCAGCTGAAGGTAAAAATACCACTCAGGATAGATGGGAGGAACATACATTCCCCTCCCGCCCCTCAAAAAAAAAAACAAAAAAACAGCCAAACAAAACCAAAACAACCAACCAAAACAAAACAACCCCAAAAAGCAAACCACAACCAAACCATCCAGGGAGAAAGCACAAGGCAAAGTTTGTTTTCAGAGATGAAGCATTTATCTATGCAAAAGATCTTTTGTCTTTCTGAAAATTGGGGAAATTTCATTGTTTGAGTAACAGAGGAAAAGCTGAAGAGAATCTCAGGGGAAAAAATGTATCACAATCTCGAGACTTTTCTGGGAGCTATTTTCTGAGGGGTCAGCACCTGTATAAAACTGCACTCCTCCCACAGTCCAAAGCCCAAGGTATTTCCCATGCCATTCAGACTGAACAATGCATTCCCCACATAATACCCCAATCCTGAAATCCCTATCCCCAGCTCTGCCAGTGCATCCTGTTTACGATCTGCTGCTCCCAGGCAGTGAGGCAGCCTTAGGCTGTACTTCCTTTCCCGCTCACTCCTGCCTTGTAGCCATCCTGCTATTCCTAAAATTATCTTCCTTAGGTAAATTTTTTCCTGATGCATCACCAAGGAGAAGCCATATCTGACCTCAAAGGTGAAACCTCCCCAAATGCACCACATATAAAAATTTAAATGTAAAACATCTCAGTCAACTGCTTAGACACAGAGCCAATGAGGGACACATAAGGGACAGGGGCAGCAACAAAATAATAGCTGTTCCTGAAGAAAAGGTGGCAAAGGGGAAATCTAACAGCAGTGCCACTACCTAAAGGGAGAGAGGGGCTGGAAGGAAACATCACAACAAGATATCTCAGAGGGACACAGAGATGGACAAAAGGGGAAAAAGCACAGCTTGCAAGAAAGGAAAGCCACTGCAAAGGAACACATGTCCCCATCCAGCCTCACTTGAGGGTAGTTTAGCACAGGAGCAGGTGCCCAGTGGGGCTGGGGAATCTTCAGTGTTGCAGATGTTCAGAATGTGCCTGGAAAAGGCTCTGGACAATGTGATATACCTTTGGAGTCAGCCCTGCTGTGAGTAGGGGCTTGGGCTGGAGGGCTCCAGAGGCCCTCCACCTACCTCTCTCTGTGAGCCTGTTATTCTGTATTACTGCATTGCCTGATTTCTTACTGCACATCCCTCCCACTACACCCATCTGTGTGTTGCTGAGTGAGCTCCCTGCCAGGAACACCCTTTCTATAGTCACAAATAGCACAGCTTTTAAATACTTCACCAGCTGTAACTGCTTTCTCATGCAGAAATAAAACAATACAAAATCCTACCGTGTAGGATAATGTATATTTTTATCAAGGCATATTACATCATCTGTTATATATCTACTGTCTGTTATATTTATTGTCAAAAATACATTATTGTTATTATTATTATTATTATCCTATAACTATTATGTTATTATCTATTAACCACTATATTTTTTTTACTATCAATTATCTGAAGGTCCAAGGCCAAGGACCAAGATTTCACTATTCTGGGGCCCGTGTAAACCACGTGTAAACCAAATCACATGTACAACAGAAGGCAACAGCTAACAGAAAAAAGAGCTCAACAAAATCAAAATCTCTGTCGAATGTTTTTTCAGATGACAGTAGGGAAAGAAATCTTAATGATTCCTCTGTGGGGAAATGTATGAAAACATGTGCAAGGGGTTGTTTTTTATGCTAATTACATGATAATAAGTGTGCGTGTTTGTACAAAGTACTCGTGCATATTTATAATTTATTTGCATGTGCATGAATGACCAGCAAAATATCCACAGCAAACCTGGCTTAGCCAGAATATGTTTGCATGCAAAGTTCCATGATAAATGTACATGAACACGTGTACATGACTGCTTATATAAAATATTTCTAGGACATATTTTTCAGTAAACTATAAATACAACTGTCTGGTTTTTAGATTACAAATTGCCTTCACAAATGCATGCTTGCTTGGGGAAGTTTCTGCCTGAAGAGATGCATGGGAATGGGTTTGATGGCCTTCTTGTTTGTACATGAGATCGTCTATCTACGTGCACCGACCATCACGCCTCTGGAACTGAGCACAGAGACACTCTGGTGTCAGGGAGCAAGAGCACAGAGCTGGTGGTCTTGCCTCACTGTGTCATCTGTGCCTACTGCAGAGTGGTTTTAGGTGTGTGGGACTGGCATATCTGCCGGATCTGGGTGAGCTGGGATGTTTCTGTGCATGGATGTTCTTTACTGGAGAAAGGGTTTGCATCTGGCAGTTCCCCACACCCCAGCTCACTCCTGGTTCATGGCACACACACAAAGGTGCGTTTCCTTCACCCACCTCAGCTCTCCAGCCCCATTTGCACCCCATGGGGCAGGCGTGACCCCACTGGAGCTCAGCCTCACGTGGGCACACACACCTCTCCACCCCATCCCACCCCCCATGCTGACCCTCTTAGCGTGGCTGCTGCAGCCAAAGCACTGTTTTGTGTTGGTGTAAATAAAGCCTAAACTGCTCCAGTCAGACCTCTGTCCGTCTGGGCTGCTGCTTCAAATAAGCCAGTGGGGTGGTTTTGAAGACTTTGATGGAGGAGACATGCAAACTCTCAGATGTTGTAGGCAGTTTCAGGAGAGAAATTCCTGAATATGGCCATGGAGCTGATTCTCTGATCTTTGGCAGTGTGACACATAACTATCCTCACTGGGATGCTTATGTGTCTGTTTTCCTATCACTAAATCACATAAGTGTTTAGGAGACAATCAATGCAATCTCCTTCATTCCCCAATCATTTGCCATCCACGTAAGAGGATTTGTATTCATTTAAGGAGAAACATCCACTTTATGAATTTCACATTCACACCCTCTCTTCCTCATAATTTGACTGGATCCTTCATTGCACCGAACTGTCTTAGATCAGCTTAATCAGGACAGAGTGGTAGGAAATAAGACATCAGGACTCTGCTGTAAACCCTCCCCTTTGTAGGAGGCTGTCCCAAAAGAAGAGGCAAGGGAGGTACAGAGCATAATGAACAAAAAGCCATAACCAGAGTACATCTATGTTCCGACATTTTTCTGAACCAGTGCCTTTACAAACCAAAGCAAGAGTCAGGTCAAGCTTAAGGGTTAGAAAATCCCCCACTTACCGTTCCACTAAGAGTTACCAAAAATACCAATATACATGTATGGATCTATGACCATGAAGGGCTTTATGGTCGGAGAAAAGTCACAAGAGAGCTTTACTTCATCTACACAGCTGTACAGATACCCATGTACATACATCACTGCTCTCTTTGGTTTTGCTTTTGTGCTTTACTCAGTATCACTACACAGCTGAAGGCAGCTGCAGCTTCTCTTTGCTGTTACAAACACATTAATGCTCTGGTTAATTTTCCCCATCCCAGCTTGCCCATTCCAAGTCTCGTTGCATCCGTGGCAGGTGACAATAACCTCTGACTTGAATTACTGGTAGGATCCTTGGTGCAAGTACAGCCATGAATGCCTGACCTGGAGTCAGCAAGCAGAGGGGAGAGCTGATGGGACTGGGGATGGACAGGGATGTGTGTTCTGAGAGCCCCAGAGCCTGCATGATCCCAGGGAGACCTGTGCTGCCACAAGCGTGCCGTTGTCCAGCCCTACCTGTGGGTAGCTGAGCGAGTTCTCCGGGGAGCGCAGGTCGTCCCCTGTCACCCCGGCCTGGTGTCCTGCCTCCACGGGTATCCCGTAACGGGTGCATCTCTCAAAGCAGACATAGTCGTACTGCGGTGTGCCCCCCCACAAAGCCGGCTTCCGGCTGGCCTCCTGCGTCTTGCTCTCTGAGCTCTCCATTCCTGCACTCCTCCTCACGCTCATCTCTAACTGAGTTGCTGCTCTGGGCCTTACCTAGAAGCACCTCGTGTTCTGGCAGAGAGCATGGCCTCCGCATTCTCTGCTGATCCTTCCTTTCTCTCTCTCCTCAGACCACTCCACCTTGTCCTGTTCCTGCACTCTCTTTCTCTCTGCCCCTCCTCCTCCTCCTCCTTATGCCTCTCTCACTTTCTTCCCTTCCTGCCCAAAGGGTTCAACTATATTTATAGCAACCTTCCTCTGCCACATGATTCCCCAGTGCCGTGTCTGATCTCAGCAAAAGGCAATAACTCTGCTGGGATTGAATATCAGGTGTGAGCAAGAGGGGAACTCCTGAAGGAGAGGGAGGGGGCAGGGGGAAGGAGGTGGTGTGACAGACAGAGCTACAAGCACAGAGACAGAAAGCAGACAGGAGGAAGCAGAAATTATTATCCAGGATATCTCTTCTTTAATGGCTCCCCATCCCACACACTCTCTGTTTGCAATGAGAACAAAGGTCAGTGGCCTTCCTCATTTTCTCCCCAGACACCAGGTTCCCTAAAGACTGAGCAACAATCATAAAGAAGCCAGCAGCTATGGTGAGATGGAACGAGATCGGTGTTCACCCAGTGTCCCAAGACAATTTTTCTAAGCACACAGTTCACAGCAGCAAGCCCTAATGGAGAAGTCAGGCATCCCTGTAAACTGCTGAACATTACAGTCCATTCTCAGCCTTCCCAGGTGTTCTTATGGGGAATACTTTGCACTTCAAAGCATATCACCAAACTACTCTGTGGGTACTCAATGTATGCAGAAACTCTGTGTATGTAGAAATTTAATTCTTCTTGATGCTCACTTTTCCACAGACTTGAGCATTCAACAGCTTCTCTCCACTCTGCCACTTGTTTTTCAGACAGGGAGAGAAGCAACAAGCTCAGCCAACACCAGTGAGCTACCAGCCAGCAACAGAAATGAGAAGCATGTTAAAGCAACTTGGCCTAGAGACACCTCCCAGTACTGTCAATGTGCTGCCTGGAACCATATTTCTTCTGAGGGCTAATAATTAGGGAGGAGCAGAGAGTTCAAGGTCCCAGAAACTGTACACAAGAAAAAAATACCTCACCAAGATACTCATACTGAGTAAGAGATTTGCAGGCAGGATGGGGTAGAAAGAAGGGCAAAACACCCTTTTTTGGGCCCAGAACAGTGGTCTCATTATTTCATTTTGCAGACTCCTGTAAAACATTTTTTTTTTTTGCTTCTTTTTTTAGTCTGCATGGTCCTCGAGAGTAAGGTAGAAAGAAGGTCTCCATGAGGAAGACACACAATTTCTTGCACAAACCACCTTCTCCATGCTCCTGCTAAGATATGGATATCCATTAGCAGTAATATCCACATGGATAAGGTTAGTGTGTACAGCCTACAACTGGTATCAGGCCAGGCAAACACTGAATATTTACAAAAGCAATATCAGTGCTGCCCCAAAATTTACAGGCTCTCCTGTTTCATTCTCACCAGCACTCACTTTACTGTCAACAAGCACTATCTTCCGGAGGAAGAATGTGTCCTATAAGCAGGACAAAACTTGAAATGAATCACCTTAAAGAAGAGTTTCTAAGTGACTGTGTCTAGGGAATCAGAGAAAAACATTTGGTTACCCTCACAGGTTACCATCAAAAGGGCATTAATTGCTCCCAACTTATTGAGATGCTTTCGTAAGGCTATTGTCATTATGGCTTATATAAAAAAATGATGCATAGCACATACTATATAGTGTATAAAATATAAAAAACTGTCTAAAATATAAGGTACATCATGTATAGGAAGCCTAAAAACTGAACACAGTAGAGCCCAGCAAACATCAAAGCTGTAATACAGCACCAGATCTTCAGCCACTATTATATGTACCGGAGAACACTCATCAGAGCCACTGCAGAAAACTAATGCGAACCTTTACCCAAAAGTGCACTCTTCTAGCTCTTATTTTTCAAGATGCACAACAATGGCACATTAGAATTTGCTGCAGTATAAAAATGAACCCTCTACTGCCAGCTAATCAAACTCTACTGCCTGTCTTGCAAGATACTGTTGTGGAATTTCCATGGGAAACAATGATATAATAATAGCCTAAAATAGGACGATTCAACCCTGAAAGACTTTTTCCAAGAGCTGTCCCTCTCAGCTTCCAAACTGTCCCTGGCCTCACTCACCTCATCAATAAAAGCATGAAGGACCCCAAGGCCAACCAAGTGACTCCAGATGCTACTTGAAGAAGAAACCTTTGCTACCCTCACTAGGAAGACATCCTACAAACCCCCTGAGCCCTGACTCATGCTTCCCACAGTGTAACACACCTCAGCCAGTGCATGGCAGTGCTGCAACTGCACAGCTGATCCTGAGCAATCACTGTGTGTGTGGTGGCACCAAGGCACTAGGGAAGACCCAGCTCACCAGCAGCTAAGGACCTCATACTCAACTAATTCCCACTTCTCATCGAACAGCATCTCAGCCTCTAGGCTTTGTACCCAGATATTGTCTAACAAGGAAGCAACTAAGAACTGAAATTCATAATTTCAGTGCATGACAAAATATATGCAATCTGTAGCGATACTGGATTTATGTCGCAATATTTCCTGTGTCCTGAACACTAATCTTACCATGCTACTGAGCTTATAAATCAACCTATTTCTCCTTGCAGGTGAGAGTGCTTTGTCAGCTCTCTGGAAATTATTAACAATTCTTGCTATTTCACAAGGTACCAATAATCTCTGTCACAGCCTCCAGCCTCACTGACACTACCTTAGTTAAATTCAAAGCAGCTACTGTCAACTTGTATTTGCTCTGAGATTTCAATTTGCTTCTATTTCACTCTCACAAGAATTTGTAGACCCATCAGCTTGTCCACTTTTTCCAGCTGGCACAGCTGACCTAAAGAAAACTAAAGTTCTGGCTTTACTCATCATCTTTTCCATGTTTTCAGATCTGCAGATACAAACATAAACAAATAATACAGAAAACACCCTGAAAAAACCTGCCTTTCTGCACTGCTGCTGCCCAGCAACTGATGTCAAATCTCCCCTATCACTCTTCCTGTAATCTCCTGCCACAACTCTTCTTTCTGTATTTTCTTTATTGACTCTCTGTCTTGCTTTCTATTTCCCAGGCCTTGCTCTGCACTTCCACAAGGACTCACAATAGAGTACTGCTGTTGCTTCAGAGGTTACCAGCAGACACAGGAGATTAGCACAGAGCTGGAGGAAGATGTAAAAATAAGAGAAAGGTGTCACAACCATCTTGCACTGGCCACAAACACAGATGACCCATACACATGGCTTGACTCCTCAGGTGCACCTACGCCTCATGAAAAGGCTCACAAAAGTTTCTAGACCTCCCCACGACCTGCTCATACACCTTTTTTTTTTCCTTTGCATATTACAGGCCCTAGTGGGACTCCAAAGTGTATTTCAAGAAAACATGTTTGTGATAGATGAAAATACAGCTACAGTCCAAATTAGGGTATTAAATGACAATAAAGAACAGAAGCTGGAAGAACTGTCAACCAAGATGGATCTCTTGTCCAGTCAGGCTTCTATTTTGCTCCCTCCTCTTCTCAGTTTCCTCTCAGGTCTCCTTTTCTCTGCATTTATTTATTTCTCCTGAATGCTTTTCAGGATGCAGAAATACAATTCCTAGCTTTCCCATCCTTATGCCTTGATAGTGAAAGCTCTGAGAGGCTGGTGGGGAGAGGGATAAGGATGACTGAAGACTCACACTTCTCCCATGGTCTGGTCCCAGGAGATTTATAACCTGAAATAATCCAAGTGCTATTTATCAGCAGTGACAATCTCAATGTTCCCTATGCTCTGCCCACACAATTTTCAGACATCATACCATCTTCTGAAGCTTCTGTTTATGCTAGAGATTTTTTTGGTTTGTTCTGTAGCAGGTTTATCCTGAAAGATCTAGACCACCTCATGACCTCACTGTACACAAGCCTTACAGCCCACCAGCAGACTGCAGCCTCCTCTGGAGTGAAACACCACATCTATTTTTTCAACCCTGCATACACAGGCATTATAGCAGATGGTGATGCAGAGCCCTCTGCTACCCCAGACTGACAGGAGTGGAATTTGCTGAGGTAGAATTATTGTTACATAGAACCCTGCATGCAGATTAGTGAAACAGTAATTTAAGAACAAAGAAAAAATAATATTCTGTGCTAAAGAAGGCACAGCCCAAGAGGTCCACAAGTCTGTAAAGAAGATAATAGAAAAAATACTGTACGGGACAAAAGAAACTCTAAAGATGAAGAAAGGCGTTTTAAAGGTGGAAGAGGAGAAAGGTGACAAAAGGATGACAACACTAACACAGTCTGTGAGAGAGAAACACAGAGACAATAAGAGACAAAACACCGAAGGGCATCAGGGGATGAGAATCTGGACAGGAAGGTACAGCAAGCATATTTTCCTTCAAGCAATACCTGTAGATGGAGCAAAAAAGAGTGAAAAGGCAGGAAAAATACTTCAGTAGGTGTCAGATAAAGCAATCGCTTCTAGATGAGAACAAAGCTCTTGACTAGGACATTTTATTAGACAAGATAACCATGGAGGTTTCAAAGAGCTACAGGAGGCAATTAGAGCTTTGGGAGAGAAAGAATGCTGTGAAAAGGGCTAGGATGAGGGAGGGAGACTGGAAGAAAAAACAGCTTTTATAGTAAAAGAAAGAAATAGATCATGGACCGAGGCTTGAACAGCAGCAAAAGATAGAAATTTAAGCTGTGCAGGGGCACATAGTAAGCCAGGCTGGATATGGAGAGACAATGACAAAGAACTCTCAAAGGACACTTGAAAGAAGGGTTGAGTTCACAGCAAAAACTAAAAAGAAAAAACCAGAAAATTTAAGGGCTTTCATCATGGAGAAATAACAAGATAATATGATGATATTCAAGTGGACATGTACTGACTAATACTAGGCTGAGTAGAGCAGAATTGACAGAAACAGGGCAGATTTTAAGAATCATCAGCTTTTGATAACTCAAGAAGAAAGAGGCAGAATGGAGAAGAAAATCTCACAACTGGCATCAGATAAATACTTACAGGAACACAAGGACATGAAGGAGCCATTGAAGTAGATGCTGGAATAGAAGAATTTGGAAGGAAATTTGAACAGATCAGGATAGGGCAGGATGGCAGTGCAGTATGACATGATATGACAATATGGTACGCCATGACTTGGCAAAAACCAAATGAGCTTTAAAGGGTCAGGGTTATGTCCCAGTTCCAGAAACAACCTGACTGTGACAGTCTGCACAGAGCGCCACATCCATGTTGATGACATCATCTAAGGTAAATTACTTGTTAACTCGAGGTTGTCTTGTCCTACATCTCAATGTGGTCACAGGTTGGAGCTGAGAGCAAAAACAACAAGCAGAGAGACTTAAACCCAGCAATAAGAGCAAGACAGCAAATCAGATGAAAGAGAAGACAGCAAAATTTAATTTTATAAATGGATCCAAACTCGTTCAGAACTTTAAAGTGAATCTGACTGTCCTGGTGATCTCTCAGGTAAACACCATCAGGCTTCAAAACTCGAAACAGAACAGCCTTTAGTAGAACTAAAATAAGTTTAGTTGATTATTTTAAATAGAGAAAACTTCAAGCATGGAAGTCAGAAAGCACAGAAATAAATATATAGTCTACACACAACTCTCCCTCACCTACTATGACCTTGGTTGCAATTAAGTTGATGACCTTCTGAGCTGCTAAAATTTTGTGCTTACACTCTATTGCCTAGGAGATTGTTTCCATATCTCCACAGCTTGGATGCCTCCTCCCTTACAGCTGCCCCCTTCTAAAATTGCAGCCCTCAATTCCCTTGATGATTCTCTACCCTACAGCACCCCATAGCTTCTATTAAATAATTTCTTCTTTTCATCTGCAAAAAGGCTTTCCAAATGAAAAGGCGTATTACCGGTGGAGCAGAAAAGTGAATGTCTTGTCGTAGGATAAACCAAGAACAAATCAAATAGGCACAGTGTGCACGCAAGTACCAAAAGAAGAAAAAAAGCAATTACAAAAAAGTAATATTAGACTGCTGAGAGGGAGAAAATTTTTCTAACTGGATTGTGCATCCAAAAGCAGCTAAAGTCAGTGAGAACTAGCAAACACTCAACTGATTGAAGTAGATTTAGTGGACTTCTTATTTTCTAGAAGAATAATTTTTGCATCACAAACATTCTCTGATGTAGTCAGCTTGAAGATGTTTTTAGCAGAAAGGACCAAGGAACATCTAGGAAATACAGACTTATCTCTAATGACCAAAACTTACTAAGGATATCTCTAAGCTAGTGAATTTGTTATTAATCCAGCACAGAGAATTTGTAGCTTGTGCCTTTTTAACCCTTCTCCCTGCGGATTGCTTGTCGAAAAAACAGGTAAAATGAATAATTAATTGCCTGTTAGGTCTGCCAGTCATGCCATGACACACAGCCTGACCAACATCATGGGGGTGGAAAGAAAGTGCAGTGATGAGCTGTGCAGAGCTGGCCAGCCACAGGCTCCTGGGTTTGAATTGGATCTGGCTAATTTCAAGTGGAGAATGATGATTCTTATGTAAAATGTGGCCAACTATGAAGATGTGTGGCCATAGTTGAAAGGTTTAGGAGGATGAACTGCTTGTGAAGGGAAAATTTTGGGGAAAGTTTCAAGGACATGTTTGTGGTGTGCATGAGCTGAGGTTGGAAGAAGGAACCTTAAGTATGGGCAGAGTACCTGCAGGAGGCCACAGGTAGGATTAGAGGTATGCAAGAAAAATAATTTCTTTTTCCTGATATATGTTCCACTTTCAAATGCCTGAAAAGCAATTTTGCTGAAGCCCTATGATCTATAGATCTCTATGAGACTGATCACATTGCCTAGTTTAGGGCACTTGAGGAGCAGAGTTGTTGAAAAGGACAGTCCTAATTTTTTTATGTACTGGAACTAGTGATCAAAAAGCTTGATGCAAGGAAAAAATTAATTTTCAGCCAGCTCAGCTCTTCATTCCTGCTGATGCATGGCCATCTGAATGACAATAAAGAAGGGATCAGGAATACACCTAGAAATGAGAAAAGGGACTGTCTTTTCTGGTTGCAACAGAGCCCTAATCCACCATAAAAATTTTCTCAGTAACACTTGGCTCTTGCTTACATTTCAGACTCTTGACATGGTTAGAGCAAATGCTATGAGCTACTTGCATGAGCCATGGTTGCTAAGTACAAGCTGTTGGCAGCGCTGGCTTGTCCTGTCCCATCTCAGACAACAGAGATACAGGATGTCAAAAGAAGGGTTGTAGCACAGATGTGTTATCACTACCACTGAAGATTTTTTTAATATCCCTATTTACTAGGACAGTTGTAAATCCTGCAAAGTTTTGACTAAGCTTCCTTCTCCTTCCCCCACCTAAATGCAGATACCCCTAACCTTCCAGCACAGCAGGGGTCTTGCCTGTTTTCCATGAAACAATCCCTGGTGGTAATATGAGATAAAGACTAAGATAAACAGAGGAAAGATAATATTTCTCTTGGCAGCCTGAATAATAAATCCATCCCAAATGAGGGCAAAGAAATTCCCCTGCAGCAATAACCTTTGCTGTTATCACTGGCTGCTGACACAGGGATGATAGTGAGAGTCAGCATGACATTCACTGGAGTCTCTCCCTCTTCTAGCTTCTTGCCCCTTGCTTTGACTTGCAGGAAGGTGCTGGGAGAAGGGAAGAAGAACTGCATCAAGCATGTGCATCCAGGTTGAAGTACTGGGCCACCCTTTGGCATGAAGGTTGCAAAAAGTCTTTTCTCTGTCAAGCTCTATAAACTAGAGCTGCTGCACACCTATTAGCAAGAGCCAATTTAGATTGTCACAAGGGGAAAAACAGTGCAAGAAGTACACCAGGGCCATGAGGGGATACAATCTCCAGATGCCAAAAAGACAGGTAGCTTAGTATATTAAGCCCAGGACAAGATAAATCAGTAGAAGAAATTGCAGGACATTCCTCATAAATGGCATTCTGTCCCAGGACTGGCATTTAATGTTCATGACATCTAAAAATATTAAACCTGGAGCAGGAGTCCAGTAAGGGGCTATAGATTGACACTATTCAATAGGAAACTATTGACCAAGGTCAGGAATGGTGTAGAGATAATGGGCCAATGAAGAAGGAGGTGCTGAGAATAAATGGTGGAAACTATTCTTATGTTCACTTATGTTGGGACCTGCAATTAGTTCTACAAGCTGCTAAACTCGGACTGTTCAGGAGAAATTTTTGGATGTTGTGTTTGTTCAAGGCCATTGCTCACAGTCCTGCTCTTGCATTATTAGGTGTTCAGAATCAGCAACAATGCCTAAGAGTACTTATGGTATCTTGTTCAAGCACTGCCCTTGGTCTGGGGTGTATATCAACTTTTTCCTGTCTATGTCAGAACCAGATTCTATTCCACATTATGTCTATAGTATATTTTGAAAGGAATGA
>VYZP01064860.1:1868-15030 GCA_013400635.1 Hypocryptadius cinnamomeus | reverse complement strand
TTCCATTGACTGAAGACAGAATCAAGATGACCGCCTCTGAGGCTACTCAAGATAAAATAAATTAATCCTTTCTTGTTTGACTCTACTGTAATATTTAAATATTGAAAGGATGCAACAAAGTTTCTTTTAAATACTGGATATAGTAGAAAGAGACAGAGTAAATTAAGATTGAACCAAGGTTTAAGTTAATTTTAAATCACTGGGCAGTCTGGAGATTCTTAATTCTTTGCCTTTGCTTTTAATTTCCTCTTAAGGATTCTATCTGCAACTCAGATCCAGAAATGATAAAATACTAATACAAAGGCTTTTATTGCAGAATTCTAGCCATGAATGGCACAAGACCAGAAATGCTAGTCTTTTGTTATTATTATTAATAAAGTGAAAAGAATAACAATATTTTATTCTCAGGGTTTTTCTAATGGAAGAAAATTAAGTTCCAATAATCATGGACCTTTATTCAACCAATCCAAAATTGAGTACTTCCTACCTCATGGCCTTCTGCCATGGACTACTGAACATAAGCTTAATGACATTGACCAAAATGAGATTCCATGTAAATCACAAAACTTTATAGCACATCAGGCATCTCTAGCAGAAATAAGAATTGGGAGCAGACATTTTATTTAATTTTTGCCACTTTCCACATCAGTGCTGCACAGTGCCAGGATTCATTTATGATTCTTTTGTTCATATCCCTGTTCCTTCACTTCTACCAAGGTCAACATGCTGTACCAGAGACAGTAACAACAAAACCCAACAGAAATCTGACAGCAAATTTCATTTAAAAATCAATCTTTATTATAACATAACAAGACCATTTCTAAAGGCTATCTCTGTAAAAGTATGATTAGTATTTAAGGGACCACATGGATAATTAAAGGTATATGTAATGAAATTGTAGAAGAAGCATAAAAATATGTAAACTGTCCTTCTATTCCTAGTTATTAACATCAGTTATTCCTAGCATTTCATGACTGCATTTTTTTTTAGTAGAATCTTATACAAAATTGGTATAGGTTTGTTTGAGTAAATCCATATTCATTCAGCAACAGTTTACACTTGCAAGAGAATTGCAGGGTTGCTGGAAATAACAGGAGAGGAATTAGGATAACAGTAAGGCGAAGAACATCATTGTCAATTTATCATCCTTTTGCTCTTTCTGTGTTAGAAAAGAAAAAAAGTGGAGGGGAGTCTGGCATAGGTTCATAAGTTTAATATGGAAATTCAGGGCTACTCGAACTTCTGCCAGAAATGTGCACAGAGTCATGAGTGATACTCACGTTAGATATATTTTTGTAAAAATTAGGTAAATGAGCAATCAGCATGATTAACTATTCCACTTTAGCTTGACATCTGCTCACACCTTTAAAAATATGTTTTCTACCATCAGGGATCCATGTATTGATAGATTGGGGTTCTTTTTAAGTGCTTGTTCTTTTTAAGTGCTTTAAGTAAGAGGTATGCAATTACAGTGAAAACATTAAAAGTAAAGAAACAATAATCAAACAAACAAATAGAAAATAATCAGTAGTTGTTCACTGATAAATGATATATAGATAGTACTGGAAATGTAAAAATTGTGACTGAATTAGTAATTTTTTCTGCAGAACAGTAAGGTCACTACTGTATACCAATGACTCTCCAAGTTATAACTTCTCAGATTGTTTTAACTTCACACATATGTTCTTCCAGGCCTATTTTTGTGGTAAATAGTTTCAGTTCTACCAAGATTTTACAAAGTATGTTTTAGAGATAAAATTTATTTCAACTCTGACCATGGTCTGACTCTGCCTTGTGACTAGCACTTCGAAGTTCAAAGCTGATACCAACTTAAGACAGATCATCCTTCTTTCACAGTGAAAATGATCTACAGTTTCCAGCTAATTGTCTTTTATTTTATCACTGTGGGCAGGCAAGTGTTTAGCTATCTCCAGAAAAGCAGGAATGCACAACATGGAACAGTTGCCTGGGAAGACAAATATCATCAATCCAAAGATTTTCCCTTTTCTCCTTCTTCCCTTTTCTTCTTCTTCCCTAGCTTTATATGCTGAGCATGATGCTATATAGTGTGAAATACCCCTTTGGTCTGTTGGGGATCAGCTGTCCCAGCTGTGTTGCCTCCCAGTTTCTTGTGCATCCCCAGCCTCCTCACTGGTGATGCAGTACGAGACACAGAAAATGCCTTGTCTCTGTGTAAGTGCTGCTCAGCACTAACAAAAACATCTTTGCATTATTAATACTGTTCTCAGTACAAATCCATAGCTTCATGCTAGCTGCTCTGAAAAAATCTAAATCTACCTACCCCAGCCAAAACCAGCACAAACAGTAAAAAAACCAAAAACAACCTAAACTAAAGCAGCTCTAGTAATTAGATACTCAGGAAAATTGGTTTATGAGGAATTAATACAATTTTCAGGAAGACAACTATGAGTATAGGGTTATAGAAATCTACATGTGAAGAAGAGAGGTGACAGGAGAAAACAAACAAATAAACAAAACACATCAAGACCTAAACAAAACAAACAATCAAAGAAACACCCCTCTCCCCCAGAAATTACACCAATAGTCTATATAAAAGACATAAAAACTAGATAAAACTGAAAAATTAGATTATCAATAAAAGGAAAATTAAGAGAATATTTATTGTGCCATCAGTTCTTCAAAAGTGTTTGAAGGACATTTATTTATTATTCTTCAACTGAAACATAAAACTTTTATCTAAAACCAGCTCTCTGTAAGATAACACTTACAGCTTCTTTTATGAAAAGCTATGACCAACAAATTATTTGAAAAGCAGTGGTGGGTTGACTTTGGCAGGCTTCCATACTGCCACCCAACTGCTTTCTCACTCTTTCTCCACAATAGGACAGAGAGAGAAAATAAATGGAAAATCCTAAGGGTCAAGATAGAGACAGTGAGATCACTTACCAATTACTGTAATAAGCAAAACAGTTGACTTGGGGAAAATAATTTCAATTTATTGCCAAATAGAATAGAGTTGGACAGTGAGAAACAAAGAAAAGAATTTTAACACTTTTCGCAGACCCAGCCCTTTTTCCTCCAGCTCAGTTTTAATCCTTCACCCCTGACTTCTCTACCTACCCTTAGTCTGAGCAGCAGAGGGGTGATGAGAAATAGTGTTGTGGTCAGTTCACAACATTTCAACTCTACCTCTCCTTTCTCCTAATGCTTTTTCTCTGGCCAAGCAGATGTATTCTCCTTGATCCTCAATTCCTTTAGGAAGCATCCACCCACTTTGGTGTGGGAACCTCCATGACCTGCAGTGTGGACATCCATGCTGATGTGGTCCTCTCCATGTAGCACCTCCTTTCCTTTTTTCACCTTTCACCTCGGTGTCTGAAGAGCTATTTCTTTTCAGGCTGCTTGTTGGTTTCTTTTCGTTTGTTTGTGTTTAAATTTTCCACTCACTTCTCCCTCCTAGGGCAGCATTTTACCTTTTCTCAAATACATTTTCCCAGAGGTGCCACCCTCTCAGCCAAGGGGTTCAGCTGTGTCCCAGGATGGGTCCATTGGAACCCACTGGAACTGTCTGTCCAGAATGGGACTGGGAGACTTGAAGTTGGGTGATATAAACGTTATCCTTTACTAGTTTTCTCTAGACGGTATTTCTACTCTATGTTCTTTTGGCTTTCTCTAGGTAAAACATGAATCATGGCCAAATCACGCAACCAAACTGATTAAAGGAAAGAAGAATATAACCAAAAACTTTCAAAAAATATTGAGCAGCAATATGTAATTAGTGAATATTTTCCAAAATATGGCTTTGTTATTGGGATGCAAAAACAGCCAAGAAGTGTTCAAATTTACCGGTGTTGTTTTCCCTGCTCCCTTGATAGCTGGATTGAGAGTGGTACTCATAAAGGATAAGAAACCTGTAATTACATCATTTTCTAAACCCATTATATCATACAAAAATTTTCTGTCTCATAAACTAACTTGTTTCCTTTCAAAGACTGAAAGTGATTATTAATTTCATCTAAAATATCTTCTTAACTGAATCTGAAATTAACAGAAATTTTCAGTTTAACCAGAGGGAAGTAAGGTGGTTTTGATTTTTTGGTTTTGTTTTGTTTGTTTCTTTTTCTTGTTTGCTTTTTTTTTTTTTTTAATGTGAATTAAGGAGCACCATAACCTTTATTAAAAATAACATGGGATCCTGTGAGCAAAGTATAACTAAGGGGAAATATGGAAAACAGTGTTTCTTTTCTGCTTTTGTGAAGGATGCGGTGCTTTGAATGAAATTCTTCACATTTGTGAGCAGCAAAGTAGTGAAAGAATTACCTGTATGATAAATGAACTTCATTTCTCTCATCTGTTTGCAAGTGGAACTTGTGGGAGGCAGAATGACAAAATGATTGAACATAAGGTCTGGGCCAATTTTACGTTGAATCTTGATCAAATGTGACTTTTCCTTATATCTAAATTCACTGTGCATTTTGTGTGAGTTCTTCTGCCAAGCCTAATCCGTGAGTCAATATTTTCAATATGGAAAGTATTTCAGTGATACTGAAAGCTCTCTAACAAATTCATGAACAAAATTTCAATGAAAAATTTTACACACTTTCATAGAAACCAGAGGATTTATTGGAGTTGATGAAAGTTCGAAAAAATTACTTCAGAAAAAAATTCCAAATTTAACAGAGAGTACTGTATTTTTTCATAGACTTTGTCATTGTAGGAAAATACCATTCTCTATTATATACATAAGATGATCAAATACATATAGAATTTTTCCTTTTAAATTTCAGACTTTTCCTCAATTTATTTTTGAAAAGTAAGAGATACCTCAGTTCTTAATAAATGTTCATTCTGTATCAATTTCCTAGATTAGTTCTTGACAGTGTTTGGGGGTTTTTTTTTGTTTTGTTTTCGTTTTTGCTTTTGTTTTGGGGAGGACATTTTTCCCCTCCATATCTGTATATTTTCATGGATAATTCATTCCTCGAATGTTGTATCTATTGTGCTCTTTTTATGTTTGGGTTTTTTTTTTTTAATTGTTTTTTTCTTTACCTAATGTTTTAGTATTTATCTTCACAATGAACTTTTCTCAAAATGCATCTCATTGATTCATTCAGGAATAGCATGGTTTGCTGCCACTATTCCATCCTTTTCAGAGGGAGAGAAATGGTTCTGCTGCAGAGTGACTCAATAAGTCTTCCACAACCTGTGAGGTTACAGGAAATATTAATCTACGTGCCATTTTTTAAGAAAATATTCCAATTCCAAAAGAATTCAGATCCTGCTTATATGTACAATAAAGTCAATTAAAAGGTACAAATTAAAAAAAAAAAAGAGAACGAAAAGAAAAAAATGTGGATGTATTTCCAGTACTGGTTCTGATGGCAAGCTCAAGATACATTTCTCTGCTGTGTTTTATTATTTAAAAGCTTTTCTTTCATAGCAGTATGTTAAAAGCCTTAATATCATCATGGTGTAATGAAACAATAATTTGATGTGATTGAACAATACTAATAGAACACAATAGTTAATAATGTGATGTGATGGACAGTCATAGTTGTTCACATGTTATGCTGATGGGCCAGTCTAAATAGCTAGTGTTTCAAAAGACATCATATCAGAAAACATAGACTGCATAGCTTCTCCTGAAACCCTAAGACGTGATTATAATAATCAGCTTACTGCTTTGCACTTGCTGGAAGCTGTTTGCTATTTCCATGGGTTCAAACTAGTGCTGTTATGTCATCTCAAAGAATTTCAGATGAGATTGCATCAGAAAGAGAACTTTTATTTGTAGAGGTTTTATACATTCATGCATCAACATAATGTGTAAAAAGGTATCTTCCAAAAACACATATTGCTTCAGAAATATAATGAAAGAATTTTCATGAGAAGAAAATATTTTGGAACTTCTCAGTGCATAGCAAATCGTACAAATCCTTTTTTTCCCCCCGTAACATGTCAATGCCTTTTATGCCAATGTTCGAATGCTTTTTTATTTACTAAATTTGAAGAATTATTTCATCATTCCAATGAAAGATTCCCCAAAATCAGTTAACAGAAGGGTTTGGTAGGAGTTTATATCAATCTTATTAAAGACAAAGTATAAGCGATTTAAAAAAACCCCAAAACAAAACATATAAAATGGAAGGAAATAAACACAATTTTATAAGTTCTTTATATAAATAATAACCTTTATATTTTCTGCTACAGTATTAAACAGAATATCAAATCACTATGCTACAGATTTACAACTACTGTTTCTGGGTCTTCTTCCAATGCCTGAATATACTATACTATGATTATGTCTACAAATTATGATAATGTTTATAAATTTCCAACCTCTAATGGCAACCTTTTGCCATTATTACTTTTCTAAGACCTACCAATTTCTTGCACTTCATATCAGTCCATATTACAGTATGCTGGAGAGCAATGCCTTGGAAAGGGACCTGGGGATCCTGGTTGATGGCAAGACAAATGTGAGTCAGCAGTGCCCTGGCAGCCAGGAGGGCCAAACGTGTCCTGGGGGGCATCAGGCCCAGCATCAACAGCCAGGCAAGGGAGGAGATTGTCCCACTCTGCTCTGCACTGGGGCAGCCTCACCTCGAGTGCTGGTGGCAGTTTTGGGTGCCAAAATATATATATAACTATTAGTTATGTATGTAGTTCAAAGGAGGAGAACAAAGATGGTGAAGGGCCTTGAAGGGAAGCCAAATGAGAAGTGGCTGACATCACTTGGTTTGTTTAGCCTGGAAAATAGGAGGCTGAGGGGAAACCACACGGCAGTTACAACTTCCTTCTGAGAGGAAGAGGAGAGGCAGACACTGATCTCTTCTCTGTGGTGACCAGTACAGGACCTGGCCTGTGGGAATGGCCTGGAGTTGTATCAGGGGAGGTTTAGGCTGGATATTAGGAAAAGGTTTTTCACTCAGAGGGTGTCTGGGGACTGGAACAGGCTCCCCAGGGAAGTGGTCCCAGCACAAGCCTGACAGAGCTCAAGAAGAATTTGAATGCTCTCAGGCACATGGTGTGATTCTTGGAGATATTGCTGTGCAGGGCCAGGAGTTGGATTTTGATTATGTTTATGGGTCCCTTCTAATTCAGAACCCTTTCTGACTTTCTGAAATTCAATGATAAAAAGAAACATGAAAAATAAAACTAACATGTAGAAACTGATAGTTGCAGATATAAACCTCATATGAATTCTGTTTTTTAAAAGGAAAAATTGGAATTATAACCACCAGTTTTCTAGAATGAGTAAAAAAAACTATGGCCAAAAAAAAATATTCTATTATTTTTTGGCTTTATTGTCCTAGGAGAAAGAAATTCATGCTGCTGGAATTTTTTAACCTTTTATTCACATTTTAACACATATTACTTGTGTCATATGCTGATTTGTGAGAAAACCCTGTAATTTTTACAGAAACTTTCTTTAGCACTATAACTAAACCTAGATTTATAGGAAAGTGTTCCAATTGTGCAGATTTTTATCTCCTGAAAAGTTGTAGATTACACTTCAAATTTTACAGTTTTAGTGAAAATAGATAAACTTGCACTGTGTAGGTCTAATAAGAAATTGAGGTGTTCTGGTTTCACCTGGTTCTTACTGTAGACAAAAAACTGCCTATGAAAAAATATGTTAGAATTTTTAGGCTGTAAAATAGGAAAAGTCATAAAGTTGCTTCTAGAAATTTGGAAATACTCTTACTTTCTCATTTAATATTTATAAAATTGTTATCAAAAGATTTAGTGGTGACATCTTATACTTTACAAGTAAATTTTCTATCTCTTTAAAACTTCCCCTTCCCCTTCCTTTTTCCAGTATTCATTCCAGTAGGGTGAATGCCTATTCCAGTATTTCTTCTGTTTTATCTCTTACACTTGGTAACCAAGAAATGAACATAGAGGTTCCAGAAGCTGGTTAAAATTATGGCACATATTTCTCATGTATTAATTTATTTCTCCAGTTATAAAAATTGCAGAAATTTAATTGTCTTAGCTTGCTACGGCTTCCATTGTTCCACTGTTCAAACCATGAAGGTATTCCGCAAAATCTAAAGACTACCTTTTACTTTCCAGAAGTTCTTATTTATAATATTTCTTATCAGTTTACTTAAGCCTTAATATGTTCAGATAAAATACTATTCTTATACATCTGATTTTCTTCAGTCTATATAGAATGAATTCACTACTATGGTCCGAGGAAACTTATGCAGTTTAAAACCCACAACATAAAAATAATGCTTAGATGTTAATAATATCTAAAGTACTGTATTCTGGATATGGCCTTGGTGAAGTAAAGGCCTATAATTTACTTTTTATGTTAGTAAAGAAGAAAACAAAAGAACTAGGGAAAGACGTAGAAACAAAATGCATGGTGTTTGAGATTTTTTTGCAAAGTGTTGTTTTTTTTTTTTTATATTTGGTGAATGTCAGATTAGTTCTTATGTATATATCTAAATCTTTAATCTCATTTTTTGCCTTAGACTCCCACGTCTACTTTTTACGTTCTATCTCTGAACACTTTCAAGAAAGAAATAAAAAAGACAGACAAATGGAAATTCTGTTCAATGTGGAAAATGGCAGGAACTGATGCCATAAACCTAAAGTGCTGAGAGCTGTAATGTTAAAAACAGTCAGTCATCCTACCTATATGATGGAATCTCTTTCAGAAAACTGAAAGAGATTGATGTTTAAAGATTTGCCAACAGTGTGATCACTAGCTAGATGAAACTAGTCTACCTGGCCAGCTGGTGAAGTGGCCTAGGAGATGGAGAGATGTTTCTAAGACCAGGACCAAAGGAGGAGGTGGCCATCTGTGGGACCAAAGCCAGCTGCTGGGGGGACTATGGAACCTGTGCATGTTTACATCTAGTGGGAGGCAGATGGGGAGGATAAGGATCTGGGACCACCTGCTGCATGGATCATGAGTTCAAGGACAGCTCCTGAGTAATCTGTGGTGTGTCAGTGTGGGGGTGTGTGTGTTTGTAGGTTCCCAGTGCACAGGTGTGTTAGTAAAGGGGATCTGGTGTTGTGGTTTGTGTTTATTTCATTAAGTTATTGTTAAATGGTTCATTCTGTTATCCCCCCACATTTTCCCCAAGTTGGTTTTTCCCTAAGTTGTACTCTCTGTCAAGCTATTCCCCTCCCTTTCTTCCCTGCCTATCAAGGCAACCCTGCCCTCCTTCCCTGCCTATCAAGGCAACCCTGCCCCTCTTTCCCTGCCTGTAAAGGTGACCCTGCCCCTTTTTCCTGAATGTTCCCTGCCACTTACACCGTGGACCAATCCCTGATTGAAACACCCACTTGGAAATCCCCTAACCCATGATGTCCCATTGGCCCATGTGACCCTTCCCTCTCCTCCCCCTATCCTGATTGATCCCACAGTGCTGATGTAATCATCTTGCTCCACCCTTGAAATCCCCCTATTGGTTGATTTTCTGTATCCACCCCCTGGTTTGTAATTCTATTTAACCTCTTGCACAGAGGCGCTTGGGGCCCTTCTGCCTTCCACCTTGTGTTTTGGCTGGTCTGTGCTGTGGTAGCATGCGCTGTGGAGTTTGCAGCTGTGGGCAAACCCCAGTCCCTTGCTGTTCTCCACTCCTGTTATGGCTACCGGAGTGTGCAGAGCTAGCCTGCATTCCACTGGGCTTCAGCAGAACGGCACTATGGTCTCAGATGCTCTCCTGCGTCCAGATGGTCGCTAGAGAGACTATCTGTGTCCAGTTTGTGGAGGCAATCCTTATTATAGGTATGGATCAGACTTGCTCTAATGGATGTGTGATAGAAGACGGGCACAGGATGAGGCCATTGATACTGTGTTCATGTGAGGGCTTTATGTG
Source organism: Hypocryptadius cinnamomeus (assembly GCA_013400635.1). Classification (NCBI taxonomy): domain Eukaryota; kingdom Metazoa; phylum Chordata; class Aves; order Passeriformes; family Zosteropidae; genus Hypocryptadius; species Hypocryptadius cinnamomeus. The sequence continues at coordinate 5,206 of VYZP01064860.1, read as the reverse complement.
ATCTGTGTGGCTGAAGGTGCTTATGTGTGCATATGACAATGACACGTATTGTAGACGTGAGTTTTTGTGCCTACTGGGAATACAAGCTCAAGTTCATTATTCTTCGTCCAGGGAACATGGAGCTGTGTCAGCCTTGACTCAGGTGGCTGGATTTTACTCTACTGCAAGAGATGCTCCTAGGTAATATATGTTTTTTCCTTGATGTCGCTTGATAGTTCCACATAGCTCTCTGAACATCACACTGTTCTGAGATACTTTGTAAGTTACTTTTCTCTCTGGTCCAACCCTTGTCCATGTTGGGAGCTGGCTTGATAAATAGACTTGGAAAAACTTCTGGATGTTGTACAGCCTTGCTCAAGAAACTTGGCCCTGAAGTGGAATTATTAAAAAACAGGTAATGATACAGCCGTGTACACACAGACATAGCTTAAGAGACAAACAGAAACAGGCGAGGAAATCAGCAACATATGTATATTTTAGAATTGTGTCACAAATAAAACTGTGTGTAGTGAAAAGAAAAAAAAACCCAACAAAAAACAAAGGAAATCAACAAAAATTGTGGCAACCAAAAGGAAAACCATATGATATATAAGAAATGAGAAATGTGCATAGAAGGTTGATAGGAAATCAGATTGAATACTATCAAAGAAGATGGAAAAGGAGAATATTTACAGAGGTGTGACAAAGCCAGTATCTCCAGTACCTATGTGAGAAAATCCAAAATGAAGCAATGACAGGCTTATATGTTTCGGATTTTTTTAATTGGAAACATTTACATAAATGGAATCAGAGATTTTTGCATGAATGGGGAAAAGTAGGTGATGGAAGCTGGGTTGGAGGGAATGTTAAGAGAAAAGAAACCTAACCAAAAAAATCTTAGAAAGCTGCAGACAGAGTATTTGCACTGAAAAAGAAGAATAATGATTTTGTCAGAAAGTATTATGAAATAGAATAAGGTGTCAGCTTGTCACTGAATTTTGTCCATTGCAACCACATACACCCAAGCACTCAAAATTTTATCTGAAGCATGTGTAAAGTATCCACTGTAAAAACTGACAAACTACAGCTCACAAAGTACTTTGCAGTTTCTGAAACTTGAGGAAATCTATATATATATGCTTGAAGAAAGACTAACACAGCTGTGAAGTTGTAGGGAAAGGCAGCAAGAAACATCAAATGTGCTGCAAGTATTCTGCTTTCATCAGTATGAAATTTGATGATCTCCGTGCCAAAGGGGAAAAATAATAATCCCTAGCAGTTTACCAAAAATTAATGTGTTGAGAATTTTTTCCTATGCCAAAGTCACATAAACACTGAATACTTGAGCAAGAATAAGGAAAATTCCAGGTCTGAACAGCAATGAAAAAACTTACACATTCTGCTGTGCATGCTATCTTTTTCTGTGATCACCATCTAATGTTTGATATGAAAGTGAAAAAAAACTTAAACATTGTAGCCAGAGAAAAAATCTTCCTCATATGCAGTAAGTGATAAGCAGAACCATGAAATATGCATTTAGTGTAATAAAATATTTGAAAAATAGATGTACAGCTGAATCTAGTGCTAGAGCTATTTTAAATGGAAGTGCAAATGGGACTACAGCTTTTAAAAAAGCTTTTATGGATAGATGCTGCAATTTTTGGATGCTTGAAAATATTATTTTTATTTTGTTATTTAAAGTGTGCAAGGCACTAGAAAATTACTTGTCTTGCAAAGCCATTTTATCTTTCACCATGAAAAGTATTTTGTATAACAATTTCTTACAAAATTTATCAGTTTACTTTTAATTTCTTTTCACATGGTTAAGATGTTTTTCTTTGTCTTCAGTACTAATACTGTAACTTTTTTTTTTTTAACTCTTCAAGACAAGCATTATATACCTAATTTATTTAAGAATTATGCCCATGTGACACACCTTCTGAAGTCTTTCTAGCTATTGATTGTCTTTCTGGTAAAGAGGTACCTATAATAGAAAGAAACATACCAGGTACGAGGGGCTGGTCTCCAGGCAGGTGTATATAATGCCTTTATATGTCCCTGGTCTATTGCATTGGTTTCTGTTCAGATTAAGAGAGGATTTTTATCTCCAAGGCAAAAAAATACTCTGCTTAATATCCCCTTTAGCTGTGTTTTATTGTCACAGCTTAGTGGTTCCCCCAGAGTCATTGCATTTTGCTGAATGAGGGATAACATGAGGGCTTCTCAGAAAGTGTGGCTGAGGAGAGTGTGTTACCACTTGTTCTTAACGGAGGTGATATGATGGTAACTAAATATTTCCAATATACTGACACTGATAAGTATAAAGAATGAAAGTAAACACCGCAAAATTCTTCTTTAAAGAGCAACTAAGCAGGTTATTACAGAATAAACATATCCCTTAAGAGAAGCCCAGAAGAACAGTGGGTACATTTCTACATTCACCTTTAGAGTTTTTAATATTTTTATTGTCCTTTTTCTACTGGCTTATCTTATGTGCGGTTCTGGGTCATTTAGCACTTGTGTTTCCTCAAAAACAAAGGCTTGATCATGTAGGTTTGACATTTTACTTTCTGCTGCCTTTAACCAAGACAGACCAACTTGATGGATGGTAATATTGAAATACACGACCTGCGGAGAATAGCTTACATAGTTTAGAAATACAACATATTTGTATGAGGGTTTATCAGCATATCTAGAACACATTAACAAGATGTTCTGCATACTTCTAACAATTAGTTTAAGGTCTTAAAAAATAGTAAGTTTTTGTCTGTGGGATGCTGAGAAGAATAAATCTGTGTTACCTGTTCTTTAAAGGATGCATGCTGTCATCTTAAGCAGGAAGTACATTATTTGGGGAAGACATGTTGTCACCCAAGGCATAATTATTATCTGGAATTATAGATTGACAAATTATAATTTGCCCACACATAGCTTCCCAACCTCACAATTTTTTACTGAAGCCTCAGCATCAGAAAATGCTAAGTTTCTGCTTCCGTTTTTAAGGCTTCTTTGTTTACCCTGCAGAATGATTTATGTGTCCTGGAAGCCATTTACCATATCTACTCTGTGTGTGGATGTCTTGAATAACTCAAAAGTTCTCATATTAAGGTTGAACTTGTTGATCTTGGAGGTCTTTTCCAGGCTTAATGATTCTATATAACACTAGAATCCTATGCTCATAATAAAATCTTTTTTAACAGACCTCAGGCAATCTAGAGGATTAGGTAGTCCCAACTTCCCTCTCAGGGCAGGTCTAGTTACCGAAAGATAACTGTGTCTTGTCCAGTTGTGTTCATAAGGGTCTCTAAGGATCAAGAAATCCCAACCTCAACCAACTATTTCCGCTTCCAGAATAAATG
>VYZP01064855.1:69201-93532 GCA_013400635.1 Hypocryptadius cinnamomeus | reverse complement strand
GAGGATGAGGATGAGGATGAAGATGAGGGTGCTGTGCAGGTGCCATCACTCTGGGGCTCCTCCTTCCAGTGCAAAGCTCGGCAGGAGCTGTAGTTATCCAGCAGGGTAACACCAGCCAGGCTCTGGAGATGGAGCTTGGAGCTCAGTCCTGGCATCGAGGGGATCAGAATTCAAACGCCAGGGCTCAGCTCCAGCCCTGTCTGAGAGGAAAAGCAGCGCCCAGCATCCTCAAACCTTGGGAAAATTCGGGTCTGTTCCTGAGGCCACAGGCTGGGCTGGCAAATCGCTGCTCCCTCCCCACAGTGCAGGGACATCTCAGCTCCATCAGCTGAACCACGGCACATTCCTTGCACAGGGCTGAGCCCAGCAGCTGGTCCTCCCCATCCCGGGCACAGTGTCCTCAACCAGTGTCACCCCAAAGAATTTGATGTGCTGGCCCTAATGGAACAGGTTGTGAACTGGGAGAAACCAGCTCTACTGGTAGGTCCCAGTCCAGGTTGTTAGATAGCAGCAGGAACTCACTGGGACTGGCATCTCTCCATGGATCTATGGAATCTGAAAATCTGATCTCAGCCAGGGCTGAGGCAATACCAGCTGGATGTCCTTGAGATCTGTCTGCTCCCTCCCAGCACCCAGCTCAGAAATCTGGGAATCAGGGAGTTTGTCTGATTCCATGAGAACCAGATCACAGCCCAGCAGTGAATTTTACCTTCCTGGAATGGGGAGTGAATGCAGAGAGGCCGTCAGGGCTGGTGGTTTTTGCACCCTGTTCTGAAAGCTGCCCGATTTCCCGCAGATGTGCACCCACCTGCTGCGCTGTGACACTCAGGCTGCAGCTTTCATATCTGTAAATCACAACTTTTAACCCCCACCCAGTTCACTCTGCAGTCTCAGGGGCAGATTTTCAGAGTTCTTACTCTGGATGGAAAAAGGCAAGAAAGCACTGGTGGGGATTTTCAGCAGGCACAAGTGGCCTGAATGCTTAAACCTGATGAATTTTACCCACTGCTGAGAATACCCTCAGCTTTCCCTGTGTTCTGAAGGGCTTCAAATATATTTACAAATCCAGAAAGACTCTTGAAACCCTGGGAATAGGGATCCTGTGTCCTTCAGGCATTTGAGCCGCAGTTGTGTGGAAATTCGGGCGTGATGTTCCCTTTGATTTGGGAATGGGCCACAGCTCCCGGGCCCCTGGAGCTTTTGGAAGCACTACCCTGGATTTCTGTTTAAATTAATGCCCTGCTTTGTTTTCCTTCCAGAGGGCTCAGTTTTGGGGTCTCCCAGCACAATCAAAGGCCCTGACAGGGTTTATCAGAGACTTGTCAGAGTGGGCACAGGGCGGGCAGGAAGAGAGGCAGAGGCAAGGTCTCAGCCCTAACCCAGGAGTGAGAGGAGATCAGGGGCTCCCAAAGCCTCCTAATCAATCCCAGCCTGCCTAGAACGAACATCTCTCCCGCTGCTGGAGCTTCAGACACTAAAAAACCTACTGTAAATGCAACATATCTCTGTGCTTCCTGCCAGCTGGCCTGGAGCCAGCCTATTTCCTTCAAAAAGAGGGATATTTATTTTCATCCTTTTAGAGGCAGCCAATTCATCTCAGACCACCACCAGCTAAAAAAGCTTTATAAATTAGCAGCCTTTTTTTCTTTCTTTCTTTTTTTTTTTTCCTTTCCTAATTCTCTCCCCCACCCCTTTAAATATTATTTTCCTTTGGTTGTTGGTGTGAACGCTGTGCCAGGACAAGCGAGCCGGGGCACATTGCGCCACACTCCCCTTTCTCCCCGAGCTGCAGAAAGACAGTAGCAGCAGTGTCTCACGAAAGCCAGAGGAAACCAAAGCAAAGCCCGGCCGTGACTGATTCTCCTTCCAAATGGCGTAAGCAGGCCAACTTCAAACATGTGAATAATGAGTTATCTGTGCCTGACTTTGTTCAGCAGCACAAGGGACGGTGCCTCCCAACATTTCCCTCCTGCTGCCTCCTGTGAACTCCTGGGCTCTGATTTTAGCAGTGGGGTTGGCTCTCACTGGGGCTCGGAGGGCACCTCCGTCATCCTGCGTCACGTTTGAGTCCCTTCCAGCTCCCAGCTCTGCACTGTCCTCCCCTCCCTCCTTCCCTGGCAGTGGGGCTTCTCTGAATTCTTGGCTGGGCATTTCCCATTGCAGGTCTAGAGCTGGAGGTGGGATTCCAGGGAGAACCTGAGCCATGTTCTTGCCTTGTGTTAGAGGTGTGCAAAGATGAAACCAGCCCAGCATCGGCTGCAAGGGACAGGCCTGCTGTTCCCATAACACGGGAGTTTCACATGTGGCTTCTTCTGGAGCACATGCTGGGACTTGATAGTCTAGCCGAGACTCAGACTGGGAAAAAATTCCAGCCTCTGCAGAGGACTGGCATGTCTCTCTGAAGTACCTATTTCGAGGGCTACGGGAGGGATTTGAAAGGTGTTTTGCACATTGAGACGGAGTTTTATCCACTGCTGATTCCTTTCTTGTGGTCCCTTCTCACGGACGTGTAGAGACTCAGCCATGGCTTTATGTGCAGGGGCTGCTCCTGGTGAGCTTGGCTCAGCCCTGGAGTTAGGCTGGGAATATTTGAGCAGAGCCTTGGTGCGAGGATGGTGGAATGCCAGGGGGATGCTTGGATGCTTTGAAGGAGGCCGAGTGTGGCTCAAGCTGCTGTGCCAGCCCATGCCACCCTCTCCTGGCACTGTCTCCTGTCTGGAGCTGAGGCAATGATCTGCAGTGTGTGTGTGTGTGCTCATGAATGTCCCTCAGCGTTTCCTCCGCTCCAGCTTGCCGCCAGCATTCCGCAGCCAGGCTCCCGGGGAGGGCCAAGCCACTTCCCAACATCTGCTCTCCCGGCTGAGCCGGGAGCTGGGGATGAGCGTGACACCTAGCTCTGAGCCCAGCAGGGCTGGGGGGAGGCTGTGCAGCTCCTCAGCTCTCATCTAACTCCATCTACAGAGAAATCAGGGAACTGGGGCTCCACTCACCCCACAGAGAGTTTTTTTTAATCAAATCTCTCAGCTCTGAGATTTTGGTGTCACTCAAGCCATGAAGTTCGTGGAGCCCCTTTCTACCTTTGCTCAACTTAATATTCTGCATCTCAGTAATCTGAGGAAATCAGCTGCTTTTGGAACTCCCCCTCCACAGCCTGGAAACCCCATCCTGGTCCCGGCTTGGGAAGCCACATCAGGTTGTACGCTCCTAGAAGGAAGAGCAGACTCTGTTTGGTCTTCGAAATATTTTAATGCAGAAAGCATGTCTTTAAATCATAGCTCTGAGGGCCTGAGCTCGTGTGGCACACACTGTTTCGCTGTCTGCATTCCAAGGAAACACCCAAAACTTCCAGTATGCTTCTTATTACTGGCCTAAAGTGTCAAATTCACGTCGGCTCTTCCAGCTGGGAAGTGTTCAATGGGATAGTTTGTTTGATATGCTGATACAGATCTTGTTATTACATCAGGATCATAGGTGATCTGTCAATGTTTACATCATGTCACGTTCAATACTGGAGTTAACCGATTCTGAAACCCGATCCAGCATCAAAACCCTGACGCTGCTGACAAGGAGTGCCCAAGGTCAGGAGCTGCCACCAATTGACCATGCTGGGCTCTGCTGTTTCCATAAATATTGACCTACAAGCCAGTGGTGGCCCAGCTGGAAATGCAGCACAGAATCTCCAACCCCAGCAGTGCTTTTTGTGTCCCAAAATTCACAGGTCGGGGTGATTGAGGCTTCTCAGACAGATTTCTTGGGATGAGGGCTGGGGCTGTTTGAAGTCGAGTGAAAATCCGCCCACTGGCTTCGGGAGGCTTTGAGTCAGTGCTTGGGTGAAGGTAGAAACCACCTTCCTGTTCTCTAAGGTATGAGCTATTGTTCACTGGTTTCCTCTCCGTGACAGCTGTGGGCAGATGGGGAAGGGCTTTTAATGAAGCCAACCGCTGCAGAAATTAAAAAGCTCAGGTTGTTCTGATGAAAGAAACCCATTAACAGCGATTCTCTCTTGCGTGACAAAGTCTGACGTCCCCAGCCCTAAGTGACAAGCGGCAGGAAGTCCTGGGGAGACAGCCTGAGCTAAAGAGGGCTGGCAGGCCAAGCTGGTGTTTTTTAACTCATTCTCTGCCTTGTTTCACAGGGTTTGGGGCTGCCAGGTCCCACACGTGGGGACGGGGTGGGACACAGACTGGAGAGGGTCTGGGAGGGCTGGGAAGAGCCCTGATCCCACCACTCCTGTGTTTGCCTTGACTTACATTTGCGTCAAGTTTTCCACTTTCTTTTCAGCAGGATAGTTTCAGGAGTTTGGGGGGTTTTGCTGGGTCTCCCCACAATCCAGCCCCTTCTGGAGGGTGCTGGCAAAGCCCACGGGGCTGTGTCCACGTTCAGACAGCAGAGGCACCAGAGCAACCACAGTGCAGCATGACACAGGCACATGAAGCCCTTGGTGAGGCTGCATGGCTGAATAATCTTTAAAAACATTATCAGCATAGAGATCACTTGATATATTTTTTCAGGATTTTCCCTGTCACATGCCAGATACCACCACAGGATAGGGTTTGTGCTGAGATAGAGGAAGGGAATTTAATTTTCATTAGATTTCTGGGGAACTTGGTCTTTGAAGTTCTTTTTGGCTTTCCTGCGAAGCTCTGCCCAAAAAAAATGGGTAAAGGTGAAATATAACACTATTTTTCTTCTTCTGCGCTTAAATGTATGGTGAAATAATAAAATGTGGGCTAAAACAAGACATCTCAGTGCACACACTTTTCCCCTGGAGAAAGCACCATGTGACAGATGCTGCTCACAGCTCAAAAGGCCCTGGATAATGCAGAGGTGCCTGAGGTCTGGGGACACACAGAGATGAGAATAGATCATTTATGGTCTTGCTTTGAGGTTTCCTTAGTTTACTTCACACAGCAGGGAAAATACATTTTCAAAATACCACTGGGTTTTTGCTTTCTGCTGGGTTCGTCCTCCCCAAGTTTTTCTCTCTGTTGCCAGCATGCTTTCCCTCGGTTTGGACTCTCACATCCCTGGAAGTCTGGGGATTATAGAGCTTGGAGGGGATGGTGGGGCTCACCTGGATGTGGAGAGAGCAGAGAGGGGTCAAAGCCCCTCAGAATCTGTGGCTGGGATGGGTTTGCTGGTGGGACACCCATGGAGCTCAGCTGGGAGTGTGAGCTCCCCTTGGAGCTTCCCTCCCATCCCAGCGTCCTCACAGCCAGCCTGGCAAGCACAGCCTGAGCCAGGCAAGTGGGAGATCAGGAGATACCAGATGCTGGATTTCAGGAGGGGGAAGTGTGGGGACTTTCTGTGACTTTGCTATAAACTGACACAGCTCACAGAGCTGTGCAGATGTGAGGGGGAAGGGCACGGGCGTGCGGGTGAGAGATGCCTGCGTTCGTCACCTTTTAAACGCGCTGCTTTGCTTTCCTTTTCTTCTTTAGAAGCCACCAAGAACTGAGCTTGGCTTGGTGGATGTTGGGCTGTAGGATCTGATAAGGCCCAACTCTCTGAAGTGCTGCAGAAGGGTTTCTTCCCAGCCTCTCTCCCGGCATGCCTGCACACCTCCAGTGCCCCTGAGCGCTGGGATGGTGCCGGGATGAGGCGGTGCCACCTGGGCAAGGTCCCTCCGTGGCAGGTGCAGAGAGCTGAGGGTGTTGCGGGGCACTCTGGCTGCAGCAGGGGAAGAACAAGGAGAAGCCAAGGTCTGAACCCCGCAGTGATGTAAAGCTGAGGCTCGTCTGGAGCCCCTCCAGCTTTGTGCGGGTGTAACTGAGACAGGAATCCGGTCCAGAGAGAGCGAAGCTGTTTGGTGATGATTAATACAGTCAAATGTGAAAGTTATGTATCAAGTGCGTTTCATGCGCCTCTCGCCTTGGGACAATTAGCATAAATTTAATAATTATTGCCCTGTGCCAGCAGCTGCTACCTAAGGAGCTGGGAGTGCTTTATGAACGCTCATTAGCTGCTGCCCTGCCTGGGGGAGGTGGGTGATTAGTCTGCCCGTTTTATGGGGAGGAAAGAGGAACAGAGAGAAGCAAAGTGAGGTGGCCAAGGTGTGGTACCAGTGAGGGCTGATCCCAACCCTACTGTACCTCCTCCAGCCCCACTGGGCTCTGACCGAGCTGGGTGGGCACAGCTGGGAGGAGGCTGGAGTAAGACAGGAGTTTGTTCTTTAAGCAATGAGCAAACGCTGTAGAAAATACTTAAAATTCAATGTCTGGTGGTTCCCCAGTCCCCACTTTGCCAGGACATGGTTTCTCCTGCCTTGCACATGTCTCCCCTCCTCAGAGTTGGTGAGGGCTGGTGGAGGTTGGCCACTCAGGCAGGGGCATCCTGATCCAGCTCCTTGACTGGAGACTTTCTGGATGATCTGGAGCCTCCCCTGTGGGTCACTCTGTGTTCACCTGCCCCAGGAGCTGCTCCCTGCCAGGGCTGGCACCCATTCTCCTGTGTGAGTAACAGCAAACCACAGAGACAGAGGCTGCGCTGGCTCCCTGTGTAACCAGGGTGCTGCAGCCAAAGGGGAGCTGATCAGATACCAGACTCTTTTATCATGTTCCAGGGCACAGACAAAAGCTGGAAGACCAAGCCAAACCCTTCGCCGACCGCTATGGAGAGCTGGAACGGCTGCGCCAGTCCATGAGAGTCACCCCGACAACACCCAACCCCCGTGGATCCCTCAGCACCCCGAGCCACTTCGGCTCCCAGGCTCAAACTCCAATCCAAGGTAATCACCTGGGCGTCCCAGTGTCACCCCCGAGCCCTCGTGTTCCTGGCATGGCTGAGTAGGAACAACCCTCTGGATGGGATTTTAGAGTTGAAGTCCAGCTCTCCCCTGGTTAAGGAGCCAGGGAGGAGTTTGTGTAGATTTCTTGACCTTGGAAGCCTTTTTGCATCCATTAAGTCACTTTTTGCACCATTAGATCTGGGTTTTGAGGAACAACTGAGCAGCAGGAGCGCGAGGGAGGTGAGAGCAGCACCCTTTGAACCCAGCAGCTCCTCTGACATGAAGGCAGCCGCACTATGGTTATGCATCAGCCAGAGAGGGTGTTCCGTGCTTTACATGCTAATCCCAACGGTTTCTTATCATTGTGTGAGTGCCAAGTGTGGTGATCCCTCGCCCAGCTCCAGCATAATTCCCCACACGGATGCACACCTGCATGGGCACACACACACACACACAGAGCTTTGCTCTTCCCAGATCTGCCAGCGGCAAAGAGCGCCCGAGTCCCTGGGCGTTCCCCAGGAATCCGCAGCTTGCTGCCAGGACAGGAGCAGGAATTGCCACTGGAGTTACCTGACAGAGATCAGGCTGCTAATCCCTGAATTTCAGTCCCAAACTAAGCAAGGCATTAAAACATCTCAGCTGCTGTGCTGCTCCTGTCTTTCTGCACAGGTAGATGCCACCAGGATTAATTCAGAGACCATTCTCTTGTCCTTTTCTGTGCTGCTTTTCCATGCACTTTTAGTCTCACTGGTTCTTCTCCTTCAGAAATCAGCAGAGACACTAACAGAGCTTCAAGGAACAGTATTTAAGCTGTCTGTATTTGGAATTTTGGTGAGAATAGGCCCTTCTGAGAAAGTTTCATAGAAAAAGCTCCCAAAACCCTTGTGCTGTGTTTTCAGAAGGGATATGGTTGTTTGAAAGCCTTGGTGTCATTAGTGAAGACGGCGTTTTGGGTGTAAAAACATGTTTGAAAATGTTACCCGAACTGTAAAAGCTGCGCCACTCCTCCCAACCCAAAATTACAGGGAAAATTTAATTTCTTTCTCATTGAAATGCAAATCTCCACATGGAATTTTCATTGATATTAGCAAAGTTTATGAGAAGAACACGGGCATTTTGTGTAGGACTATCATTTGGGTTTTTTTAAAAAAGCAGGAGAGAGAGAAAGAGTTTTCTAGGCTTGTCCTGTTGGCTGCATCATAAAGAAAGAGATTCTTGAGGGAAGAAAAAAAGATTTGTATTTTAAATTAGCACAGCCCCCTGCAGTGCCAGAAACCCAAAGAGCGCCGTTTGGAGCAAAGAATCAGGTGATGACACAAATTCAACAAGAAAAAAAATGGAGTTGGCCACAAGTTACTGCCCCTGCCAAATTCCCAAATGTCAAGTGACAGCAGGAGTGGAGACACACAAAATTAGCCTCTGAAATCATTCCTGCAGAGTGAATCCGAAGTCCCAGGAATGCTGCAAAAGGCGGTTTGTGCACGCTCTGCTCTTGGCTCCCTTGTTCCCGAGTCGGAGGAACCGTCTTAAAATGACTGCGGGTAACTCGGAGCAGGACCAGCTCAGTAATTTTCATCTCAGCCCTGTCCTTTTGACACAGCTCTGGCTATGACCAATCATAATCATCATTTTAAAAACCCCTCTTTCTCTCGCACACACACACACGGCTTATTCACAAAGATCATAATTTTTACCCAAGCAAGTGGAGCCCGGCCCGTGCCAAGAACAACACGGAGTTAACAGGCCTGTAATTCTCACGACTTGGCACGTTCTTGGGTAACACACAGGAGAGGCCGATTAGTGGGAAGTAGAACGAGATACCAGCAGGGAGGGGCCATGGGGCAGGCTGGGGTTCATCCGGCCCCCGCTATCTTTCATGGGGTGCTTCCCAAGGTTAATGTTTTTAGCATCCCTGTGCGGGGATTACGAGGGGGACAGGGAGGTTTTTCCCTCCACCAGTGCCCGGTTCCCTCTGCTTGTGTGCCAGGGGTGCTCGGCCTCCCTGTTCTGCTGACCAAGCAGTTTGCACAAGCTTCCTAATCCGCTCCTGGCAAAAGCAGGCTGGGAGCTGGGATGCTCAGGAACAGCCTCGGCCACAGTGGGGGGATCCCAGCACCTCAAATCCCTGCACACGGCACGTGGAGTTTGTTTTTTTAGGCAGGCAAGAGACTGTTTCTCTTCAGGAGAATTGGGTTCTTGGGAGATGTGTGTGCTCTGGCCCAGTCCAATCTCTCCTCCTGAGGAGGGAAAGCCTTGGCCATGGTGGAGATCACGGCAAGGGCGCCACTGGGAGTGGGAGAAGGGTCTGGCCCTCAGCCACTCGCAGAGGCTTTCAGTAAAGCAGCCCCTGGAGGTTATAAATAGCCCCCATGTAAAATGATCATCCTGAGGTTAGATGGTCTCAGACCAAAACCCTCCTGGTAAGAGAAAGCTGATGGTTTCTGAAGGGCATGCCAGGAAATATGGGAGGAAAGAGTGTGGCTCCAGTACCGAGCGGGTCAGATCCTGCTCTCTCCAGTATTGGGATATTTCAGTGACTCTGGCCTTGCCTTGCCCCACTCAGATGGGCAGAGTCTTGATCCCTTCCCATGCCTGTCCCCAAACTGGATGGACACTGGCAACCCTGCACACACCAGATCTCATTCCCACTTGTGCTGCTTGGGGAGTAATTAGGGTAACTCTAAGTTCATCCCTGTAGATGTGATGAGAATCTGGCCCGGTGCTGGGCAGGTCACACAGGCAGACCCCCATCACCATCTAGCTCTGCTTCCCAGGCTTCAGTTGAGCAGAGCCTCTGTGGAGGATTTGGCCCAATGCTTCTCCAGAGAGGTCTGGAAAATCTGAGTGTTTGCAATCCCAGCTCTGCCATCCCCACAGCGAGACACCAAGCTGTCATTAGGATGGCTTGAAATGGTTCCTTATTACGGGGCACGCGAAGCCAGAGCCTTGCGTGCCTGCTTCAGTCGAGTTTTGCCTTTTAGCTTAAAAAAATCAAGTAGCTCTCAGAAGTGAAGCAAGATGTTAAAGGGACTTCTGCTGTCTGCCTTCAGCTGCTTTTTGGGGCCCCCTGGCTCAGGGGAGGTGGGCTGGTGACAGACACATGTCCTCCCCAAGAGCAGCCCCCAGTTCTCTGTCCTCCCTTGCCTGTGTTTCAGCAGTGGCTCAGGCTGAACAATTTTGTTCCCAGCACAGCAGAGCAGGACCGCCCACGCTCGAGTTCTGTGGTGGAAACATCTTCAACCACTCAAAAGCAATTGTGTGTCTTGTCCAGCAGCATGGAGGGGCCTTGTGCTCACCAGGACAATTGCAAAGGGATTTTAGATTGGATCTTCTCGGTACCAGAGAGCTCTTTTGATTGAGGCACTTCACGTCCCCCTGCACACTCTTGTTTTTGCTCCAGAGAAGCCAAATTCCCTTGATTTCACAGGGAGGACAGTAAATGTCAGATCCTTTCTCAAGCCTCCCCTAGCCCTAGTGCCTGTGGAATGGTTTTTGGGAGACTCTGTGTTCACTGGTAAAGAGCTTCAGATCTCCTGAATTTGCTCAGCTTCATTCCCAATCCATTACTTCATGCCAGCACAACATTTTTATCATCAGCAGAATGCTTCATCATATGCCTTTAAAGTAAAGTCTTTCTCTCTCTTTTTCTTTTTAAATATACATTTTTAAAGTATTACATTACTTTTAAGAAGCCTCTTGGCATAGGCAGCAAGTACCCCTATTGTTTCCGAAATGCAACGTGGCTGCTCTGAGGTTAAGTCCTGAATTATGGGCCCAGCAAATACACTGAATTGCTGCTTCCTAATCCCTGTCCAGATTGACTTATGGTTTCTTTAAAATATCCGTTTCTTAATGGATAAAAACATTCTACCACGGGCAGAGACTAAATTGTTTCCAAAGGAAGCTAGGCAAGCATTAGTGGGAAGAAAACATATTGTGGGATTCAGCTTCAGCCTCAAAGGAAGGAACACGCTCGAGATGGGTTTCCTGCCTGCTTTCAGGCTTCTGTGTCTATCTTTAAACTGCTTTTCTGCTCCTCTCCTTTACATTGGTGACGTCCCTCCAGTGAATTTGGCATGGAACTGTCACAGATGAGCCACAGAGCAGTGCTGGGCAGGAGATTCCCCCAGGACAGAGTCCAGGCACCCGCGACCGCTGCGTTTGTGCCATGGACATGTGGCCAACCCCAGCCACAGCTCAGGGTGCTGCATCCCCACAGAACAGCAAGGACTTCCTTGGAATTTGCCTCAGGGGTGCCATCCTGCCTTTAACACGGATTTTCCAGTGTGCTGGGATCCGCAGTGCCATTCTCAGAGCGGGGTGGAGAGTCCCCAGCCCGGGTGCCGCTGCCCTGCCGGGCTCCTGGCCGCTGGAGCCCCTGTGCCACCACCCCTCCGCAGTGGGATTCCCATGGCAGACGTGGCCTGGCCCAAACCTGCTCGGCAGGCAAGGTGGTCTAGCTGCAGGCTGGGTTGTAAATCCAGCAGCTTCCTTTTATGTAGTCAGGGCTTGTTAATTTGTTTTAATACCCTTTGAATACAGGTAAAGAGCAAAGCGCAGGCAGGGCGGAGGGGAGTGCCCGCGATCCCCGCTCAGCCCACCCACCCGCTCCAATTAGCACCGTTATTCATTAGCTGGGCGGGATGGAGCGGCGAGGACTGCGGGATGTGCCGGGCAGGGGGAAGCGGGCAGAGGGCTCTGGGATGAGCGAGGCTGTGCCGGAAGCTGAGAGAGCTGGGCTTGTTTAGTCTAGCAAAGGGCAGGCGGGGAGCGGAGCCGATTGTTCCGTGTAAATACATCGAGGGGGTAAACACGGCGAGGCAGAGGAGCTAATGTAAGCTCTGGAGGACACTGCAGGCACAGGACATGGGGCTGAACTGGTCCTGCATAAATCCACACTAGAATTAGGAGCAGGGTCCTCCCCAGAAGGATGGGTCCAGAGAATTGGAGTATCCCAATGGATCTGGAAGGGTTTGCAGAGGAGGCTGAGATGTGATGCATGATCCACTGAGCTGGGAACACCTGGGAATTTCCCTGCTCTGCTGCTGCCCAGCGTGTTTGGGGTGGGAGAGGACCCAGGAGCTGGGTTTGTGCTGCTCAGCACGGTGGGTTTGGGGCCGCATGTGTGTGTGCACGGCAGCACACGGTGTTCGGGGAGAGTCACAAAACTGAGCAGCAAACGTGCTTGGCAGTGTTGAGGTGGTGCCTGGCGATGCTTTGATAAGGACCTGTGTGTTGTTGTGTTTTGGTTTGGGGTTTTTTTTTCAGACTGCAGAGGAAGTCCGTGCACCCAGTTTGTGAGCTGGTTCTATCAGATACAGAGCGCTGCTCCATGGGTGTGTAACAACGGATGCTGTTCACACCCTCCTTTTTTTTTTTCAACACCTCCCCTCCTCCCCCAAAATATATTTTGCTCTGTTTTACGTGGGCTGAGAGGAAGGGGCCGTTTTCTTTTTTAGTTGGCTCTGACTTGGAAACAAATGAACTTGTTAACATACGTGACAGAGGCGTGAGAGCGTGCCTGCATGCGTGGGTGGGGAGGAGAGCGGCACCTTCTCTAGAGATGAGCTGGGCCTTCACAGATCAGATGCATCTCTTGCACCTTCCCATGGAGACTCTCTCCTTCTCTTGGCCACCTGCCTCTCCGTGCTCCCACATGGAGTTATTGTCATCAGGGGAGGGAAGCGGAGAGGGACAAAGATCAGAAAAATGCTCAAAGATGGCTTGGAGGTCCAAGCGTGACAGAAGTGAGCAGAGAAAAAAGAGCCAAAGGTACATTCAGAGCAGGAATGTCTGTCCCCACTGTCACACACATGCTGGTGTGTTATATACAGAAGCATAAAGTATCATTAGTGTTTACATTGTCGTCAATCATTGTGCAGTGAGACAGGAAAGCAAGGCTTTTCCCCCTGGGGTAGATTTTTCATGACAATTTTGCAAGGCACACATATGCATAGAATTAGAACAGTGATCTATGGCCAGGCTGATGATATTTTATATTCTATACACTTGGAGAGCACCAGGCTATCAAGTTCCCTTTAAATTCCCTTTATTCTCTGTGTGTCTCACACACTGTGAGTATTTGTTGTGTAACATCCACACAAGCTCAGGTTTATTGTTGACTGGGTTCCTCAGCCACCCCGTGCTCCCCACATCTCTAAGGTGGGGACCAGGTGGTATCTGGGGTGCTGAGGAGCTGCTCAGGTTCCACACGTCGCTGCCTGGCCCCAGATAATCTAGAGTGATGATCCTGCTGTACATCAGGCCCCGGTGCTGGGCTCTGCCACATGCCCAGGGTGAGCTGGTTGTCTGGGTACCACTGCAACACTGAACAGGTCCTGATGTTGCTTTTGCTGCCCTTTCTGCCCTCCAGGCAGAGCAGATGTGTTCCTGGGTTAGGAGGTAGTGGCAGCACCCACTGCTCCTCTGGGATGGATGCACATCAATGACTAAAACCATCCGCAGGGTCCATTGCCTCATCTCCTCAAAGGCTTCCAGGGACCTCAGAGCAGATCCACCAGCCCTGACCCCGCCAGGCTGCAGGGACCAGTTCCACTCCATCCAAGGCAGCTCCCAAACCCAACGTGGTCTGAAGGGAGGAGGCTGAACACACCCAGAGAAACCTCTGTGGTTGGCAGCCTCACAAACCAGCCCTTCCCACCTCATGGCCAGCCCTCACCACCATAACCCAGCTGAGGTTTGGCTCCCATCAGGGGCATCTCTTTGCATTTATCTCCTGGCCACCCACCCAAGGAAAGACCTGTGTTGTCTCTGAGGCAGAGAGAGAGCTGCTGTGTCACTGCAGCACTGTTGTTTTATCTGGAAAGGGGCTGAGCAGCTTTCAAAGCATGTTTCTATCCGGCCCCTCGTGTAGGGGGGACTTGGGGGTCCTCAAAAGGTGCAAATTGCAGCTGCACAATTAAATCATGGGGTGTGTCCCGGCCTCTGCGTTCCCCGGGGCAGCTCAGCCCTAAGGAGGAGACAGTGGCATTACTAATCAGGGCTTTGACCTTTACATGGCTTTTATTTAATACACATTCCACACTTCCCCAAACTCCCATCCAAAACATTGACATTTCCGCTGATAGATTGGGTCAGATTTTGGAGTAGTTGGGGGACTCAATTCACTCTTACAATGGTTAAATTCTTACAGCTAAATGGGCTTATTCAGTTAGTGCAGCAGCTGGTGTGATTTCGAGAAGAAAATAAACATTTCCTTCAAATATTTTGATTGGCAACTGGACAACTGAAGTACTCAAGCTCGGATTGCCAGGGTCCAAAAAAGCAAATGGGGGCTGGACGGCAAGTAAGCGAGGGAAAACCGTAGTAAATCCTCGGAGGCAGCACTACGGAGCAGATGTGTGTGAGATGTGCTAGGGAAGGTGACAGCAAGAAGGGGTTTTTTTAAGCCCATTTTGAGCTGTGATTCCAAAGGGAACGCAGGGTCCGAGGGTGCAGCTTCATCCACTCCTTGTTCCCTGGCTTTGCTCAGCAGCTGCTTGCTCCAGGTTGCTGTTTGATCCTGGCTGTGGCAGAGGGTCCTTGCTGCTGAGTTAGGTGGTTATGGAGGGTGTTAATGGCCATGTTTTAATTGGATCTCGCTGGGGTTGTTTCAGTGGAGATTTCCTCGCCTGCTGGGCAGGCGCTGAGGCTGTGTGGCTCCGATCTGAGGCAGCCAGGATGGAGGGGCAGCTCTGAAGTGAAGGAGATGGGATGGAGAGGAAACCTTGAGGCGAGGACCAAGATGGAAGGGGCAGTTGTGAGGTGACAGTGCTGAGCTGGAGGGAGAGTTGTGAGGTGAAGATGTGATGGAGGAACAGCCCTAAGGCTAGGACCAAGACGGAGGGGAAACCCTGAGGCGAAGGAGGTGGGATAGAGGGGAAACCCTGAGGTGATGGAGGCAGGATGGAGAGGGTGCTGAGGTGAGGGTGCCGAACTGGAGAGACAGTTGTGAAGTGAAGGAGACAGGGCAGAGGGACAGCCCTGAGGTGAGGACCAAGATGGAGGGGAAACCCTAAGGTGAAGGAGACGGGACAGAGGGGCAGCCCTGAGGCGAGGACCAAGATGGAGGGGAAACCCTGAGGTGAAGGAGACGGGACAGAGGGGCAGCCCTGAGGCGAGGACCAAGATGGAGGGGGAGTCCTGAGGTGAAGGAGATGGGATGGAGGGGAACCCTGTGGTGAAGGAGACAGGACAGAGGGGCAGCTCCGAGGTGAAGGACATGGGATGAGGGGCAGTCCTGAGGTGAAGGACACAGGACACAGCGGCAGCCCTGAGGTGCCGGCCCTGAGGCGATGGCGAGGCCCCGGCCCCCTCTGGCGGCCGCCGCCTTCCCGCCGCCTTCCCGCCTCCCGCGGCCCGGCGGGCGCCCCCTGCTGGCGGCGGGACCGCGGCCCCCTCAGGCGGGCCGTGCGCGGGCCGGGACTGCCGAGGTTTTGTTTTTAAAGTGGTTTGAGGGTTTATTTGTAGTCTCAGACCGGTCAGGGAAAGCTGGAGTTTTATTCTGGGCTAGACTTAGAGCCCAAGGCCGGTGGGGATGAAAGTGAGCTGGTCACAGCCACTCGGATGCCTCGTGGCTCTGCTGGGCGTGGATTCCGTTTGAGGGGTTTGCACTGAGGGATTTGCTTTTTGAAGCATCGAATTTGCAGATCCCAACCCTGCAGAGCCAGGGGTTCAGAGCCTGGCAGTGCTCCTTCTCTGCCCACCCGTGTACTTGAGTGTCCCCAGACCCCACAGCCTCGCTGTGCCTTGCCCTTCACACACACAGAGCCCGTAATTAACACTCTTACATGCTCCTGTCTAAATTAGTAGCAGGGACCCACTGCCAAACGGTGCACGTCCAGGCCAATAAAATGTAGCCTCTAAAAAAACCCCCTCTTTGAGTGAGTTATAGAGGAAAAGGGAAATGCGCCCTGAGCGCTCAGGTTTGATTTCAATTTGCATTTTATGGAATATTATTTATGGAGCTGTGAAAAGTAATGAAGGAGCGCGGTCTGAGCGATTGTCATCTGGGAAGGCAGCGGGCGGCAGTCTGGGTGTTTTGGGGGCTGAGGGGGATTTGGAGGCTGCTTTTTCTCAGTGCAGGGCTGCCGAGTTTAAGGGGAGGCATTCAGAAGACAGCACTTTTTCTTTCCAGTCCAGGTGCAGGCAGGATTTCTGCCCCATGGTCCTGTCTCAAGCCATGATGCTGCTGGATTGCTACCGCCACGGGGCTGTGGTCAGGCTGCTTCTTGCAGAGCTGGTCTCCAAACCTCAGCTCCCTCAAACCTCAGTCCCTGGCAGCAGCTGTGGCTGTAGCACGGCTTTGGGATGGGTCCCTGCTGGGCTGTGAAATCAGGCTGGGAGCGCTTTTCCCACCGCTGTGCTTTTCCAGCCAGCCCAGCATGGAGCAGGGCCGGCCCTGTGGCCGTGCAGCCGCTTCCACAGGCGCTTTCCAACGCCGGGTGTGTGTAGAACAGTGTGGTTCAGGACAGCTTTGAGTTGCTCCTCTCTTATCTCGCCCCAAAGCCGCAGCCACGTTCACAAACCAGGTGCTCCCCCGCCTTTCCCCTCCGTGGAGCCTGCGTGGGAAGGCAGGCGCTGCTGGGTGCCCGCAAAAAGGCTGCAGGGGAGGGAGGGAGGATCCTCTCCTTCTCCTTCCACTGCTGAAGGACTCATCTGGGATCAGAAGGGAGGTTCACATCAAATCCCCTCCATACCTGCTCCTCCAGAGCATGCCCGTGTCACTCGGTAGCTGGAAGGGATTAAATCAAGCATTTTCTCCTGGGGAAATGCTTTGGGGCCTGGAACGCCAGCCCTGAGAAGTTAAAAATGCTTCATTGTAATAAATAGATCTAAAACACACGTCCCTGTGCATGCAGAGCAGCCACACAATCCTCTGGATGTGCGTTTGTATGTATATGTATTTCCAAAACCAACAGGCGTGTTTAGCATACTCACCTCACATTCTCTTGCTCTGAGGGATACAAAATCCAGCTGATGTGACCAAAAAAAGTCACTTTTGAGGCTGGATGGTGTCCCACTAACAAAGGAGAAAGGCCCTGCTTTTAACAAGAGGAAACTAGAGGAGGTCTGAAGGACACTTTCCTTGGAGAGCAAACCTCATTTCTCTCTGCTTTAATGCATCAAGGCCAGAGGTTCCTGGGCTCTGTCTCAGCCTTGGGACAGCTGAGAGAGCTACAGAAATGGCTCCAGCGCCTCAAAGGAACTTCTGCTGTGGATTCCCACCTCTAACCTGGGCTTCCTGCAGGAGGACAGGATCCCAAGCCAAGGTCCCTTTCTAGTTCCAAGCTGGCTGTGACCCCCTTTGGGTTTAGACCTCCAGGAAAAGGTGTGGGGGGTTCCATTATCCAATGGAGCTGGGGAACATTCCCACCACGCTGGCCCGAGTCTCCCTTNTTTTTTTAAGCCCATTTTGAGCTGTGATTCCAAAGGGAACGCAGGGTCCGAGGGTGCAGCTTCATCCACTCCTTGTTCCCTGGCTTTGCTCAGCAGCTGCTTGCTCCAGGTTGCTGTTTGATCCTGGCTGTGGCAGAGGGTCCTTGCTGCTGAGTTAGGTGGTTATGGAGGGTGTTAATGGCCATGTTTTAATTGGATCTCGCTGGGGTTGTTTCAGTGGAGATTTCCTCGCCTGCTGGGCAGGCGCTGAGGCTGTGTGGCTCCGATCTGAGGCAGCCAGGATGGAGGGGCAGCTCTGAAGTGAAGGAGATGGGATGGAGAGGAAACCTTGAGGCGAGGACCAAGATGGAAGGGGCAGTTGTGAGGTGACAGTGCTGAGCTGGAGGGAGAGTTGTGAGGTGAAGATGTGATGGAGGAACAGCCCTAAGGCTAGGACCAAGACGGAGGGGAAACCCTGAGGCGAAGGAGGTGGGATAGAGGGGAAACCCTGAGGTGATGGAGGCAGGATGGAGAGGGTGCTGAGGTGAGGGTGCCGAACTGGAGAGACAGTTGTGAAGTGAAGGAGACAGGGCAGAGGGACAGCCCTGAGGTGAGGACCAAGATGGAGGGGAAACCCTAAGGTGAAGGAGACGGGACAGAGGGGCAGCCCTGAGGCGAGGACCAAGATGGAGGGGAAACCCTGAGGTGAAGGACACGGGACAGAGGGGCAGCCCTGAGGCGAGGACCAAGATGGAGGGGGAGTCCTGAGGTGAAGGAGATGGGATGGAGGGGAACCCTGTGGTGAAGGAGACAGGACAGAGGGGCAGCTCCGAGGTGAAGGACATGGGATGAGGGGCAGTCCTGAGGTGAAGGACACAGGACACAGCGGCAGCCCTGAGGTGCCGGCCCTGAGGCGATGGCGAGGCCCCGGCCCCCTCTGGCGGCCGCCGCCTTCCCGCCGCCTTCCCGCCTCCCGCGGCCCGGCGGGCGCCCCCTGCTGGCGGCGGGACCGCGGCCCCCTCAGGCGGGCCGTGCGCGGGCCGGGACTGCCGAGGTTTTGTTTTTAAAGTGGTTTGAGGGTTTATTTGTAGTCTCAGACCGGTCAGGGAAAGCTGGAGTTTTATTCTGGGCTAGACTTAGAGCCCAAGGCCGGTGGGGATGAAAGTGAGCTGGTCACAGCCACTCGGATGCCTCGTGGCTCTGCTGGGCGTGGATTCCGTTTGAGGGGTTTGCACTGAGGGATTTGCTTTTTGAAGCATCGAATTTGCAGATCCCAACCCTGCAGAGCCAGGGGTTCAGAGCCTGGCAGTGCTCCTTCTCTGCCCACCCGTGTACTTGAGTGTCCCCAGACCCCACAGCCTCGCTGTGCCTTGCCCTTCACACACACAGAGCCCGTAATTAACACTCTTACATGCTCCTGTCTAAATTAGTAGCAGGGACCCACTGCCAAACGGTGCACGTCCAGGCCAATAAAATGTAGCCTCTAAAAAAACCCCCTCTTTGAGTGAGTTATAGAGGAAAAGGGAAATGCGCCCTGAGCGCTCAGGTTTGATTTCAATTTGCATTTTATGGAATATTATTTATGGAGCTGTGAAAAGTAATGAAGGAGCGCGGTCTGAGCGATTGTCATCTGGGAAGGCAGCGGGCGGCAGTCTGGGTGTTTTGGGGGCTGAGGGGGATTTGGAGGCTGCTTTTTCTCAGTGCAGGGCTGCCGAGTTTAAGGGGAGGCATTCAGAAGACAGCACTTTTTCTTTCCAGTCCAGGTGCAGGCAGGATTTCTGCCCCATGGTCCTGTCTCAAGCCATGATGCTGCTGGATTGCTACCGCCACGGGGCTGTGGTCAGGCTGCTTCTTGCAGAGCTGGTCTCCAAACCTCAGCTCCCTCAAACCTCAGTCCCTGGCAGCAGCTGTGGCTGTAGCACGGCTTTGGGATGGGTCCCTGCTGGGCTGTGAAATCAGGCTGGGAGCGCTTTTCCCACCGCTGTGCTTTTCCAGCCAGCCCAGCATGGAGCAGGGCCGGCCCTGTGGCCGTGCAGCCGCTTCCACAGGCGCTTTCCAACGCCGGGTGTGTGTAGAACAGTGTGGTTCAGGACAGCTTTGAGTTGCTCCTCTCTTATCTCGCCCCAAAGCCGCAGCCACGTTCACAAACCAGGTGCTCCCCCGCCTTTCCCCTCCGTGGAGCCTGCGTGGGAAGGCAGGCGCTGCTGGGTGCCCGCAAAAAGGCTGCAGGGGAGGGAGGGAGGATCCTCTCCTTCTCCTTCCACTGCTGAAGGACTCATCTGGGATCAGAAGGGAGGTTCACATCAAATCCCCTCCATACCTGCTCCTCCAGAGCATGCCCGTGTCACTCGGTAGCTGGAAGGGATTAAATCAAGCATTTTCTCCTGGGGAAATGCTTTGGGGCCTGGAACGCCAGCCCTGAGAAGTTAAAAATGCTTCATTGTAATAAATAGATCTAAAACACACGTCCCTGTGCATGCAGAGCAGCCACACAATCCTCTGGATGTGCGTTTGTATGTATATGTATTTCCAAAACCAACAGGCGTGTTTAGCATACTCACCTCACATTCTCTTGCTCTGAGGGATACAAAATCCAGCTGATGTGACCAAAAAAAGTCACTTTTGAGGCTGGATGGTGTCCCACTAACAAAGGAGAAAGGCCCTGCTTTTAACAAGAGGAAACTAGAGGAGGTCTGAAGGACACTTTCCTTGGAGAGCAAACCTCATTTCTCTCTGCTTTAATGCATCAAGGCCAGAGGTTCCTGGGCTCTGTCTCAGCCTTGGGACAGCTGAGAGAGCTACAGAAATGGCTCCAGCGCCTCAAAGGAACTTCTGCTGTGGATTCCCACCTCTAACCTGGGCTTCCTGCAGGAGGACAGGATCCCAAGCCAAGGTCCCTTTCTAGTTCCAAGCTGGCTGTGACCCCCTTTGGGTTTAGACCTCCAGGAAAAGGTGTGGGGGGTTCCATTATCCAATGGAGCTGGGGAACATTCCCACCACGCTGGCCCGAGTCTCCCTTCCCCCAGCAGAGAGCCTGAATTTCTCACTCTTGGAAGGAGAAAAATACACAGAGAACTCAAGCAGAGGGATATAGTGGCTCCTGGCTTGGGAGTTTTCAGCTGTGTGTTTATCAGCTCCATCCCCTGATGGTATCAGCACAAACAGGCCACCCACAAGAAGGCTTAGCAGGCTGGTCTGGGCTCCAGCTTTTCCTGCCTGTCTCCGTGTGTGTGTGTGTGTGTGTGTATACAGCAGGGATGGATGATCCCAGGGCCCGGCCGTCTGGGGCCTGCCTCCATTTATTTACTACACAGCTGATGTCATGGCTAAACATCTTTTTTCTGTGTTTATGGGGTGTGCTGCTTTAATCTGCCCGAGATGAATAGACCCCTAAGAGCAGTCAGCTTAGCCGTGTCCCTTCTTGGATAGGAAACAACAAATTTTAAGACAGGAAATGGGAGCAACTTAAACAAATGGGTTTAGGGTTTTTATTTAAGTCCCCCAGCTCTTTTCCCTGGCAGACCCGAGAGGTGCTTTCCCTTCGGATTCCTTGGGAATGCTCTAACCACCCCCTCTCCTCCTGCACCCGGCAGGCACGTCAGAGCTGAGCCCCTTCTCGGACCCGCGGCAGTTCGAGCGCTCCTTCCCCACGCTGCCGGCGCTGACGGAGACGCGTTTCTCCGACCCGCGGATGCATTACCCCGGCGCCATGTCCGCCGCCTTCCCCTACACGGCCACGCCCTCGGCCACGGGCATCGGGGGCATCAGCATGACCAGCATGCCCACCACCACCCGCTTCCACCACACCTACCTGCCGCCGCCGTACCCCAGCTCCACGCAGAACCAGAGCGGGCCCTTCCAGGCCAACCCCTCTCCCTACCACTTGTACTACGGGACGTCCTCGGGCTCCTACCAGTTCTCCATGGTGGCGGGAGGTGAGCGCTCGCCCACCCGCATGCTCTCGTCCTGCACGAGCGCCTCGGCGGGGAACAACCTGATGAACCCCAGCCTGGGCGCACAGAGCGACGGCGTGGACGCCGACGGCAGCCACAGCAATTCCCCCACCACCATGAGCACCACGGGCAGGATGGATGAGTCCGTCTGGAGACCCTACTGAGGAGGAGCTCAGCTGGGCACCCGTGTCTTTAACTTAATCAGCCGCCGTGGCTCCTTTTGGGAGCGACCTAAGTGATGCCAAGGGAAAAGTTAAACCAAAGTCTTCCAAACCCAAAGTTAAGGATCCTCTGCATGCAAACATCAAGCGAAGATCAACCAAGACCTTCGTTACATTTCAAGGTGAACACCCACGAGGCTTGAATGTGTCGCTTGATGTGGTTCCTTCTGTATGTTTTAGGTATGTGGATTGTACATAGGGAAAAAACCCCCAAGGACGTGTGGAATCAGATGTTTGGTACTTGCAGAACACTTCTCGTTCATCTCACTCACACCTCTTCCCCACACAAAGCATTCAGAAGTGAGGAGAATCTCACCCTTCCTCTGCAAAATGGTTCAGAGAAGAGAAGACACCAGGGAGTCACCTGAGCCATCTCTCTGCCAGTGCAGGAGGACCGAACTTAACTTCAAAAAAAAGGAGAAAAAAAGAAAAAAACCCCATTGTCTCCTGTCCTTCCCTCCCCGCTGGTGAAGGGTCCCTGAGCACCAAAGAGCAGTGGGGTTTGCAGCACAGCCAGGGGCACTGGGGCTCCGTCAGCCGCGTGAACAAGAGCTGTGATGTGATTATTGTTATTATTTGTTGACGACACAAGTTGTATTGTTCATTTTGGTGTCACTGTTGTCGTTTGTCAATCAGTAACGTGGCTGACCCCGGGCCTGGCTGACCCCTCCTCCATGTTTACACACGAGATGTACTTTTTATGGAGATGTTTTGTTTTGTTTGTTTGCTCTCTCACCATTCAGCTCTTTGCTCCCCTTAGCAAACCTCAGTGATGGTGGCTGAAGTGAAGGCGGCGTTCAGGACAATCTGAGACATTTGAGATGCACTTCCAAGGGGGTCAGGAGCCTTTGGCATGGCCTTGCCACCATTCTCCAGGTGTTCCTTCTGTCCCCTGTGAGTGGCAACATTCACAGCTGGTGGCAAAGCATCATAATTCTGTTCTGGTCCTTTCCCATGTTCTCACCCGGAGAGGATTACACAATTTTTTATTTTGACTCACATGTGTCAGTTCATCCTGAAAGCTCTGAGATCTGGAGAAAGGAGCAGTTTCTACTCCTGGTGGTGGGAATGTTGTGAATTGATGCTGTGTAGCCTTTTCCATCCCCTCGCCCTCCTGTCCTTCCCCAGGTGACCCTGAGCACAGGGATCTCTCTGTAGAGGAAAAAGCTGAAGAGGAGGCACTCAAGGTGCCACTGGTGGTGGTGGCATCAGGTGGCATTTGCAGGAACCAGGTCTGCCAAGCACCACACACCCTCACAGCTGACACCACAGAGACTGCGAACAAACAGGGCCATGTTGGGAGGCGGCTGTGGGCTCCTCCAAGGCCAGCTCGGGGGCTTGGCTCTGATGCACAACACAGGGTTTGTCACCTCCTGCAGGCCACCTGTGCCCTCTGCTGGCATGAGAATTGGGGCTGGATTCAGGATTTTTTGGGGTGGCAGGGCTGGGAGGGCACAGACAGATTCCTGGGATCCATCACTGCAGTACCCAGTGCCCTGCAGAGCCCTCCCCGCAGCCAGAGGACAGTCCCAGCCCCAGTGCCACCAGTAACCACGCCTTTCTTTTTCCACTTCTCCCATAAACACAAGAAAATCGAACCCCCAGAGCTGCCCTCTGGCCCCTGTGCCTCAGTCACACCGTCCCAGCCTTGTCACCTGCCCCCAGCTCCCAGCTGGCAGCCGGTCACCCTCAGCACAGAGCGCTGGAATTGCACTACCACGGCGAGGCTGGAGCAGCACATCCTGGCTGCCCTGGAGAGCTGCCATGACCACTCAGAGTTCCATAAGCATCGAAGAACAACTCTTTTCAATAATAGTAATAATAATGACAATGATAATAATTTTTTTTTTAAAAAAAGCCTTACCCCAGCGTAACTGCAACCTCCACTTGCCTTAGCGCCGGCGCTCACCGGCTCTGGAGCTGGACAGGGCAGCCTGTGTTTTGATGCCTTTTTGCATTTGTCATCCTGTCCCACTGGTCGAAAGCACAAAGGAAACAAGGCATTCGTAGTTGTAGGTTAATTTAAGACTGTTTGTAGTGAGTTTTAAAAGAGAAAATAATAAAAAGAATGGCAACGATGTTGTTTTTATGACATATTGTCATGTGAAGGTGTAAATAGATGCACCTCTGTTGTATGCAAATGGTCACAAGACAGGCCAATGTTTTTTGCTTTGCACTATAATTTGCTTTTTTTAAAAAGAAAGAATGCACAATCGCTTGTACAGTAAAGCCCCTTTGTCTGGCTCACAGAATATTTAACTATAAAATCTAATTTTTGGTCTTATTTGTTATAATAATATAATTCTTAAATGTGTTGAAGGATACGATTCTTAATAATGCTTCTAATACTTGTATGTGCAGGGTAAAAGATCACCAGACTAAGGAGATGAGATCAGAGATCTTTGTAGATACAGAAGGCTAAAGTTGTTGGGTTTTTTAATGGTGTCTTATGATGGACATTAAAAAAAATGCTAGTGATACCAAAAAAATGTGGTTATTTGTGTAATACCCCAGCCTTACTTGAAGGTAATGCCCTATATTTAATATGTAGCCCAATTTTTAACCTGTAGCACTTGTCACTGGGGAGGGGGGAGGTGGGGAGGGCAGAGGAAGAGGAAGAGGAGGGTCTGCTCCTGGAGAAATCACCGGGGAAGCTGCGGCTGGAGGAGTCTCCTGGCTCTGGCTTCCCTGAGAACAGCAGGGCTCGGCGGGGCTGGCGTGGGGACAGAGCCCCGGCTGGGGGGACAGTTCTGCTTTTCTGGTATGTGGTCATTTCTGCTCCGCGGGCCGTGGCCGTGGCCTCGGGACGCCGTGTAATCCTGTCAATGCCATGTGGATCAATAAACAAATGGTTACAATGGCCCCTCGCCTCCGCCTGTCACTTCTGCCCAGGGCAGGGGGGCTCCTCACGCTGCTCTTTCTCCAGGCTCTGATTTTCTGCTCATTCAGAGCATCCCGGTACCAGCTCCGCTGCTCCGGGGCTGCTCCTGGCCACAGTTTGGCACCACAAGGATGTCCAGGGGAGGGCAAGCATGGGATGGGATGGGATGGGA
>VYZP01064855.1:0-69120 GCA_013400635.1 Hypocryptadius cinnamomeus | reverse complement strand
ACCTGAGCTCGCTGAAAACCCATTTAAAGCTCTCCGGAGGGGTCTGGAGCACTGGCCGTGCCCGCGGGCAGCCCTGGCGGGGTGATCTCTGCGTGCCAGCCCAGCATCACCTCCCTGCCCTCCTCCTGTCAGCGCCGTCCCGAGTGGCAAAAGCCCCGCACAAATCCAGCAGGGCCCAAACTCCCGGGCGGTGCGAGCCCAGACCCCTCAGCACTCAGCGCTCGCCTCCAGAACCCAAATGACAGCTGAAAGGCAAAAATGAAAAGATCCCAGCCCACAAGAGGATCCGATGCCAAGGCGCTGCGGGCCGGGGCTCCCGAGGAGAACTCAGCACCAGAATTATTCATGAGCCCTGGGCAGGAGCGCCGGAGCCATTCCCAAAGCTCTGCCTCCCCTCTGCAGCATCTCCGTGAGCGGAGCCCACAGCGGCGTTCGCCTGGAAAGAGAGGGGAAAAAAAAGGAAAAAAAGAAAATTAGGAAAAGCCCAAACCAAACCACAATAAATGCTCGTACCCAGCTCCACAGCCCTGGCAGCAGGAATATGTTCCAAGGAAAACCCAAGAGTTAGCTGCCTTTTCTTCAGAGCTACTGGGAGAGGAAACACCCTGAGGTGTAGCTGTTGTTTACAGGAACTTTCTGCTCCAAAGGGATCCGTGCTTTGCTCGCAGCCTCGGTCAGAGCTGCAGTGGGAAGAGAGAAGGAGAAGGAAAGGGGGAGGGAAAAAGGACAAATAAAAAGGGTCTTATTGGACTGACATGCACTGGGTGATCCATGAAATCCATGGGGTTCAAGCGGGCTTGGTGCTGGCGCCCGTGGAGGGGATGAGGATCCCCTCAGCCCCTAAAATCTTGATGGGAGGCCCAGAGAGCTGATGGTGTTCAACGTGCCCAGCACCTGAGGGCCAGAGGGGTGTGATTTTTATATTGGCATTATTTTTATATGTGTATTACTATTATTTGTGTTATTCTATGGGTGATATTTTTATAAGGCTGATGCTTTTATATTGGGGGTATTTTTACCCTGGCCACTTACCCTGCACGGCATCCAACGTGCTGCTGCTGCATCGTGCTTCCACACAGGTTCTGCCCAAATTTAATGAATTTAAATGGGAGAGCTGGAGCCCAGCACAGCAGTGTGGGGTTGTGTGGTACATCAGCCTCTCCCAAAGGCTCCCAAATACCTAAGGGCTCCTTGTGTTCCAGGGGGAAGCTGAAAAACAGGGCTGGAAGCAACAGCATGGGGCACTCAGAGCAGGAATGTTTGGATTTTCTTTTGCAACAGAAAACAGAAAGGGGGGGAAAAATAGCTGGAGTTTGAAAAGCTATTTTTTGAGCATTCAGATATTAAATTGTGTGGAGTTTGGGCTAAAAAATCTCCTAGAAAAAATGAAGACTATTTCCTTTGAGATCAGAGCTAACAAAAGTCTCAGCAAAAAGCTTGTTTTATTCTCATTCCAGCCCAAACTCCAAAGCCCAGCCTCTGTTTTAATGACTCTGTTGTGTCCAAAGTGCCTTGGTAAATAATCTTTTAACTTGCACAAATTCTGAGACTACACAGGATATAGGGGAAGGATCCTGTCTCTTGCCTTGCCCACATCAATCCCTTAACGAACCATGCCCAAACGAGCAATCAGCATCATTAAGGCCCAATTCTGTTCCTCTGAAATAGGAATGAAATCCTGTTCCTCTGAAATAGAACCAGATGGCCTTGAGAGATGCAGAGCACCCATCCAGCACCCCCAGGGACCCCCTGCACCTGCAAAAAATCACCCAGCTGGAGCAGAGCGAGCTTCTCACTCTGGCATCATCTCCCTGGGCATCCACGGGGGGTTAATCCTCCTGCAGGGCCTTCCTGCTGGAAAGGACGGGGGGTTTGTGGGGCTGGGGTGGGTGTTTTTGTGAATGCTGCCTATTTAGAAGCTAAACGATGGAAAACATGGAAAATTCATTAGGGTGTCTGGGCAAGTGTTGGGTTACACGTCATTCACATCCACTTACTCAGCGGGACCTTGCGCCTTGGGGGAGAGATATATTTATATACATTTATATACATGGATTTTATATAGAGGAGTGGTTGGGGAGTTTTTTCCCCCTCCTTTTAATTTCCAGACTGGCACAAAAATGAGACTTTTTGCCTCTCTTTAAAACTGGCAGGTCCCTCAGTCTGGGCTCGCTGGGCTCTGTCCCCTTCCCAGCCCTGGGAGGTGACCAGTGCCATTCCCAGTGCTTGGAAAAGGCAGGAGCTGCTAGCCCAGGATCCATAAAGGGCAAATCCATGGCCAGGGCAGGCTGAGATCCCCAGCTGGCTGTTCCTTCAGTGCTTGCTGGGGGACGATGAGAGCTGGGAGAGGAGCAGGGGGCAGAGGGCTGGTCCAGTTGTCAAAGTATAAATCCCAAAAAAAACCCCAATCCTTCACTCCTGATAACTCAGAACTTCTCCAGTTTGCTGCATTACAAAACCAATCCAATCAAAACATTGTTCCAAGGTCATAGCAGCTGTTTTGTTTGGGATGTTTCATTTTTCAGAGAGCTCTTTCTCCCCAGCTTCAGCCTGTCCTGACACCACCTTCCAGCCCTGAACCACATCAGAGATGCCACCAAGCAGGGCCATGTCACCTCCTGATGGCACCTGAACCTGTATCCCGGTGCTGGCAGCCCCAAAAACCACATCTTGAAAGCCTCAGCAGGCACCTCGTGTGCTGTTCTGTGATTTAATCACACATTTTATTTTTATTTAGTCCATGCAAAGCAAGGCCCCCGTGTAACTGTTAATTCCTGCCAGCAGCAGCCTGGGATGCAGGGAAGCTGTTTTCTTGTGCAGAGGCTGGGCCGGGCCGGGAGATCAGAAGAGTTTAAATTAAAATAGGCTCATGTGAGTCTTTATTCTTGGCTTAGCCCACAGAGGCTAAAAACGCTGTTAAGCGACGCAGCGCCGGGATCCCGCCGCTGTCAGACACCCGGCCCTGAGCGCAGCCCCACTTCAAAGCGCCGGGGCAGGGCACGGTGCACAGCGAGGCCTCATTAACCCGGGGATCGCGTTAGATGGGCCGATAGCGGGCTCTAATTAGGGCGGGAGGGGCGGCCGGGGGAGCCGGGGCCGCGTCCCGTGTGTGAGTGCGCGGGGCCGTCCCGGAGCATCCCCCAGGTGAGCGCCCCGGGCGGGCACCTGCTGCGTGGGCCGGGCTCACGCGTGACGGGGCAGGTCCGCGTGGCGGGGGACGCGGGCCCGGCGGCTCCCGGAGCCTCAGAAAGGCACCCGCAGCTCCCTGCAGCTCCCTGCAGCTCCCGCCGGCCCCACCCGGGCACCCCCGGCCGGCGGCTCCCCCCGGGATGCGGGATCCGCCCGGGGAGGGGGTCGGGAGCGTCCCCCCGCTGCTGCGGCCCCCGAGGGTCACGCACGGCTGCTGGGGCTGTTGGTGATGTTCCCCGGGCTCCTGGCAGGCAGCACGGTGTGAGCCCGACCTGGCTGGAAAAGCCACTGGTGTCTTGGCTGGGCAAACAAACCATCCCTGGGATGGCACCGGGGCATCAGGAGAGCACTGAGAGCACCGGGCGCTGTCCCGAGCTCCTGCCCAAAGCACCACCAGAGCAGCAGAGCAGGAGGGAAAGGAAACCCCGGGCACATTTTGGGGCTGGATCACCCAAATCCAGGCTCTGTGAGCACCTAAATCCCGGCCCTGTGAGCACCCACACCGCAATGTCGATAGGGTGGGCATCCCAGGATCAGCTCGGGGTCTCCATCGCCGCACGGAGACTCAGCGATCCCCCTGAGGAGGTGCCGGGAGCCCCTTCCCCAGCCCCGGCCGGGCTCTGGCGGGGCTCCAGAAGGGATATTTCACACCAGCGCTACCAGGCGCAGTATTTCCTTTCCATCCGAGCGATTTGCAAAGCCCCCGGGTCCCTACAAACATACACAGGGAGGGTTTTAATTCGGGCAGGAAAATAACCACAGCAGAGCTGGGTTTGGCTGCGGAGGGCGGTCCCGGAGGTGCCGGTCCCGGTGCTGGTCCCGGTGCAGCTCCCGGTGCTGTTCCCGGTGTGTCCCCGGGGCGGCTGCAGCCCAGACCCCCCTTGGCAGGTTTTGCTGCTTGTCTTTGCAGCCGGTTTATTACGGCAGGGAACACCCAGGGGTTTTTTTGCTGTCTGCCATGAAATCGATCCAGTAATTTCATTTCTCAGTCATAAATGAAATGAGCTGTAAAGCAAAGTTGGGTGTTTAAGCCAGAGTGAAAGAATGAATTGTTCTAATGGGGGACGTTAATGAGGGGATTAAATGTTCCTGCGAATCTTGGGGGTCCCTAGGCCACCCCGACTGTCACTGGGCAGTTTTGGGGCTCCCTGCACCCCTCCCTTGTGCTGCCTCCAGCCTGTGTGGTCCAGCACCCTGTCCTGCCTGGGTGGGACACAGAAATTCACTGAGCCCCACCGGGACCCCTCCAAGCATGGAGATATTCCAGGGGGTTTGGGGCACTGGTGCCTAAGGGAAAGATCAGAGGGAAGTCCTTGTGGGATGGGGCTGGTGGGGAGCTCTGCCAGCCCCTCATCTCCTCATCCTCATCTCCCCATCCTCCTCATCCTCATCTCCCCATCCTCCTCATTCTCATCATCTCATCCTCCTCATCTCATCCTCATCCACATCTGTTCCTCATGGCGACACTTCCACATGGGGATGGACTAAAAGGAATGGGAAAAACAAACCCAAACCAAGGAGATGTTTGTTACCAGCAGCCTTTCAGCTGACCCAAGGCAGGTGGGCTTTCTATGCTGGGTGTTTTCACGGGGACACAACCCCTGCTGCTTTCCGAGGAGGGTGGGCAGAGGTTTCCACTCCTGGGCCGGGCAGTTCACAGCTCAGGGGATGTTTTTCCCTGGCATGGAAGGCAGGAGGTTTGCCCAGCTCCACACCATTAAAGATTAAGCCCAGAATTTGGTCTTTGCTTTCCTGCCCACACCCTGGCAGCCCGACCTCGGGAGCCCTCCTCTCATGGCAAGCGCCCAAGACCCCCAACTCCCCTCCTGCCCTTGCTCCACCATTTATTTTCCAGTGGAAAATAACCCAGCGCTGATCCGGAGCACTTTGACAAATCCAAAAATATGAGGCCATATTATCTTTAAACCATTTTTTAAAAGCCCCACAGTGAAAGCCCTATTGGGGGAGGAGGAACTCCAGCCAAGTTCCCCACGTCCGCCCCCTGCTCCAGTTGTATTCCCCTGGAAATCCTCGCAAAGAAAAACACAGGGCCTGAAAAAAAATTTGGTTTTCATTAAAACCCTCGAATGTGAGGGGTTCTGTAGCTTTCAATGGGGCTTTGATTCCTATAGATGATGGAATGTTTTCAGAACATTTAAAAAATGTTCTCCACCTTTCTATCTTATATCGGCGGGAGCTGCACTGGCGTTTTTCTCCCTGATAGAAGTGGCGAGGGCTGGAGGCAGATCCAACCCCTTTCCTTTATTTACCTTGAGGTTTCAGTTTAAAAATGTGATGATATTTTCTTGTGGCTTTGGAACCAGAGGAGATAATCCACGTTGGGGGAAAAGAAATGGGCGGAAAATGCTGCAGGAATTTTTTTTCAAGGGGGTTTTTAATTATTCATTTATTTTTTTTCCATGGAGAGGAAGCGGGGTCACTCAGCACATGCAGGCACCCACGTACCTCTCTGAGCCCTTTCTGGGGGAAGCTGAGAGGCATTTCCAACCCTCTAAATCATCTCCAGTTTTGTGGAGATTGCCTAAAGAGATGATTTTATTGCCGTGTTCCATCCCTGCTCCTGGGTGTGCCAGCTGGTGGCTTTTCTAAATCCCCTTTTATAGGAGATTGGCCTTTTAATGTAATTTAATTCCATTATTTTTAGTGACTGTAAAGTAGGTTCCTGGCCTTGGCATTTTTGAGGGTGAGGTTTAAAGAGCTGGAGGGAGCTGAGGTGCCCCTTCCCATCACCCCCAACCTCACCCGGTGCCAGCGATGCCCGAGGAGCCCCAGGGTGCTGCACGTGCTCAAATGCCAGGCTGGGACAGCCCCGTGTCCCCTCCAGAGCCTGGTTCCTGCCCACCCCAGGGAATGTCCCCAGGGCCTGGCCATCCGCAGGGCTCTCTGCACAGAGCTTTATTCCAGCTTTTTTCTGCTCCTGTGTCCGAGTCAGCACCCAGTGCCACCCCCAGTCCTCACCAGGGACGTCCCCTCCTCACACAAACCCCACCCGAGCTGGCATTTTGGGGTGGCTTTGTGCTTTTTCCTGCAGGAAACCCCAAACCAAACCCTTTCCTGCAGCTCGGTGGGGCTCTGGGGGAGGAGGAGGAGGTGCCAGCCCAGCCCTGGGCGGCTGGTGCCCAAACTGGGCACCGTGCCGGGCTGGTCGGACCGGTCGGGCCGGCTGAGCCGTGCCCGCGGCACCCAGACACGCCGTGCTCGCCCCTATCGCTGTCCCTGCCCCTGCCCAGGTGGCAGCTGAGCCTCAGCTCCATCACCGCTCATTAATCACCGCCCCTGAAAGGGCCACCCAGGCTGGGGTGGCCCGGTGCCACCGCGGGTGCCCAGCCCTGCTGCCCCGCGAGCACCTGCAGCGCTCCCAGCCTGGCTTCATCCCAATTCCTGCCGGGGGGATTATAGAGGGATTTGAATAAACCCGAGGGAGCTGAGCACAGAGTGCCAAACCCCAGCTCCAGCCCTGCCCTGCTGACCCAGCACCTTGGGAAGAGCTGGGCTTGGAGCTGGGTCTGGAGCTGGGCCTGGAGCTGGGTCTGGAGCTGGGTCTGGAGCTGGGTCTGGAGCTGGGCTTGGAGCTGGGTCTGGAGCTGGGTCTGGAGCTGGGCTTGGAGCTGGGTCTGGAGCTGGGTCTGGAGCTGGGTCTGGAGCTGGGTCTGGAGCTGAGTTTGGAGCTGGGCTTGGAGCTGGGTCTGGAGCTGTTCCCCGAGTCAGAGTCCCTGCCAGTGTTGGGTCCGAGCAGCAGCGACCTGGAGGGGCTGGGATGTTCCATGGGATGTGATTCCATGGGATCTGATTCCATGGGATGTGGTTCCATGGGATGTGGTTCCATGGGATCTAGTTCCATGGGATGTGATTCCATGGGATCTGGTTCCATGGGATCTGGTTCCATGGGATCTGGTTCCATGGGAGCCTGGCCATGGGGCTGAACTTCCCCAGGCAGGGATGAGCCCATCCAAGGTGGGAACAATGCAGGGTGCCACGTTCTCCTTGTCCCCTCAGAGCTCCTGGGCTGCCAGGGCAGGGGGTGACAGCTCTGCCCATCCCAGCTCCTGCCCCAGGGCTCCAGGAGCTGAGGAGAGCTGAGTGTGCCAGAGCTCACGTAGGCAGGAGGAGCTGCTGCCTCTCCAGGGCGGGATAAGGACAGGATGAGGACGGGATGAGGACGGAACACGCTCCCCTCTCACTCTGGGCAGGCAGCAGCAGCAGCAGACGGGGCTGGTTCCAAGCTGGGAATGCCCAGAGCCCCCAAGCAAGGAGCCAAACCCAGCCCCTGGCTCCCCCCTGCCACAAGAAATGCAAACATTATTAATTTTTTAATATCTAATTAAGAAGTTTTAATGTGCTCCCCCGGCACGAGGGGCACGGCGGCTGCCCCTGGAGTAGAGAGGTTGTAAAACACTCCCACGCAGCCTCTGTGGATTTGAGGATCTTTGTTAATTGTTAATTAGCATGTGGAGCCACACTGGGTTAATGGCCAAGGACCTCGTGGTCCTTGTGTGGCCATGGACCAGCACGGCATCCCAAAAGAGCATCCCAAACCAGCATCCCATCAGAGCATCCCAA
Organism: Hypocryptadius cinnamomeus; assembly: GCA_013400635.1. Taxonomy (NCBI): domain Eukaryota; kingdom Metazoa; phylum Chordata; class Aves; order Passeriformes; family Zosteropidae; genus Hypocryptadius; species Hypocryptadius cinnamomeus. The sequence goes on along the minus strand of VYZP01064855.1, from coordinate 61,350 downwards.
ACCAGCATCCCACACAGCATCCCATGGACTGGGGGCTGCTGAGCCCCTCTGGAGCTGGGCAGCCACAGCTGGGCCATGGCTGAGCCCCCCCAGGTCCCTCCAAGGCTCCAAACACTCTGAAATTATCCCAATCAAAGGCCCCTCTGTAACCCAGCCCAGGGTTGATCTGTGCCTTGAAGAGCTCCAGCATTTGCCTACGGGGGGGAAAAAACCTTTATTAGATTAAAGCCAAGCCCCTCTGCATGAATCCTCTCCCTTTTCCCAAGTCTGGTCACTTTAAAAGGCAGAGATGGAAAAAAAAAAAAAAAAAGGGATAGGTTTAAAGAACTCAGCCCTTCACAGGAGATGCTTCAGCCTGCTGTAACTCCACAAATAAACTTTGCTTTCTGCCTTTGACTCGTGGCACAGTTTTGGCAAATCCAGAGCCCTTCAATGCAGTTTCCTGCATTCCCGATTGCTATCGGAAGGTTGGGAAAATATACAGGTGGAGGCAGCAAATTTAACTCTTTGCTCCCCAGCCTCACCCCTGAGTCAGCTCAGGGCTGCTCCAGCAGGGACCAACGTTCTCAGATGGGGAACAAATCCCTGCCTCAGCAGCACAGGGAGATGCTCCAGCTGGGCTCAGGAAAAACAGGAATTGGGACTAAAGGAAAAGGCTGGAAGCCTTTGGGCTCCAGCCCAGCTTCCCACTCCTGTGCTGGAGAAAACCTGGGGACAAGAGGGTTTCCATGCCCATGGAATGGCCCCTGGCTGGCATCAGCTGCAGAAGCCCTGCGAGGCTTCACAGCTGCAAAGGGATTTTTATTCTGGGCTTTTAAAGCAAAAACCAGGGTAATAATGATAATTTTCATGTGAGGAACCACAGCCCCAAGCCTCAGGTGAGGCTCAGGGAGGTTTGGACTGGCTGACGTTCATCGAGGAAAACCCAAGCACAGCGAGTCCAGTTTAATTCCCTACAAATGCCAGTGGCCCTGCTGGCCACAGCTTGGATGGAAAGCCAAATAAATGCAAATAAAGTAATAATAATTAAATAAAATAACAAATTAAAAATGTCAGCCAGGCCATTTTGGGTCTGGACCAAGCAGGAGGAGGAAATTCCAGCCCCTCCATGCCAGCTGCCACCGCAGGAAGGTGCCCAGAAAGTGGCTGGTGAGGAATGCAGGGCCTGGGCTGAGCAGGAAGGACAAATCCACACCAGCGTGGAGGGGCTGGATCCAGCCCTTTTCTCCCTCCAATCCCAGACATCAGCCTTGGCCTCGCTGGAGCACAGGGACAGGAGCACTGGACATGTGTCAGCCAGGACATTGCTGAGGGACAGACGTGTCCTGGAGCTCCCAACAGCCTCCCAGGAGCAGCAGGAGGTCCAGACCTCCCAGGGGAGCGAGGATGAGCTGCAGGGACACAGGGTCAGGGCAGGGATCCTGTCTGGACCACGGTGGCTTTGCTGGTCCCCTTGGCTCCAGGGCCACCAGCGTGCAGAAAATCCCTTTCCCAGCCCGCAGGGACCCGGGACAGCTGGGGAGGGAGGGGATTACTCATCTCCACAGGGATTGTGGCTCCCGGGGGAGGAAAGGATGTTCCCCATCCTCCCCTCGCACCAGGGATGGATTTTTTCCTCTCTGGGCCCAGCTGGGACCTCGCTGAAGCAGCGGGGCCGGAGAAAGCCCCGTCCCTCCCCAGCTCAGCAGAGGGACCTCGGCCGCCTCCTCAGGCACCTCTTGAATGCATTCACGGGATTTGGCGGGGGCGGAAAAGCCGAAAGAGCATCACGGGACCCGGCTGGGGCTCGGGCTGTCCCTCCCCCGGCCGGGACAGGCCCTTGGCCCCTCGGGGCCGGAGCCGCCGGATCAAAGCGCCCGGGAGGCTTCGGAGCGATGGACAAGAGACAGCGAGAGGGCGAGCAGACAGAAACCCGCCCGGATGCGGCGTGCGGGGCTGCGGGGAGGACGGGGAAGGTGCAGGCTCTGAGCTCTGCCCCACTTTAAGGCGGTGACCTCAGGCGCTGCTTTCATCTGGCTCCGTCTCGGCATATCCGGGTGAAACGCTGCCCTTCGGGGCTGTGCGGATGGTGAGGGGAGCGGGCGCTGGCACCGGGGGCTGTGCCAAGGCTGAGCCGCTCCAGGACCCGACTGTGCCAGGAGCCACCAAGCTCGAGCGTCCCCAACAAACCTCATCCACTCACCCCAGCCCGGGAGCATCCCCAAACCCCCGTTTGCTGTAAAAGAGAGGAGAAAAGCAGAATGGAGTCCAGCCTGGCTTTGCAGCAGGGGGAGGAAATGTGGGCATCAGAGGGGAGCTCCTGCACTCGCCATCAGCCCCCTCCTCACATCTCCAAGGGATGGAGCAGCAGCAGCAGCAGCAGCAGCCGAGCCCCTCTGGCCAGAGCAGGAGCCGGGGGCAGGAGCAGCTCCCTTCGGGCCCCAGACCCCCGGGATTCACACCCTGCCCTGCTTTGCCCATTCCCATCTCCCGGGCCCTGTCCCAGACCCGGCTGCCCCCGACTCCCGCTGGGGTTTGCCAGGACGGGAGGAAAGCACAGCCCGGGGAGGTGAGCCGGGGCATTGGCACGGGCACTGCAGGGGAGAGAGCAGGAAAAAGGGAACCTGAACCCAAACCCACACTCAGCTGGTTTCTGGGAAGGGTTTGCAGTGACCACAGGGAGAACACACAGGTCTGGGCAGCTGCCCCGGCTGGGCAGCACCTGCGGGGCCACAGCCTGGCCTGGGGACGTGGCACAGCGGGCAGTGCCAAGGAAATGCGCGGCGGGAAGGCAGGAGGGATGTGCTGACCCCAGCGCCGTCCTTTCCCACCCACACCCGGCCGTGGAGCATCCCCTCCATCCTCTCTGCGTCCTCCAAGGTCCACCGGGACTTCTCCCTCTTGGACAAGCCCTTCCCACTCCCAGCGCCGCTGGTTCACAGCCCGGGTGTTTGGGAGCTCTGCTGGGCACAGCAGCCGGGGAGCTCCCGGCTCAGCTCCCGATCCCTCGGCTGGGCCCTGTCAGAGCAGGGAGCTGATCCCCCACCGGCGGCCGCAGCGTCCCCAGCTCGCAGGGAAAGCGGGAGAGGAGGCCGGGCCCAGTCCCGGTTGTGAAATCAGCCGCGGTACCTGCCCGGCTTTGAAATGCAAAGCGCTCGGCTCCGCTCCGGCAGCGCCGCTGCGGTCTGGGGCGAACAAAGCTCTCAATACAAACGGGCTGCAGTCGCTGATCAGCGAGCAGCTTCAGACCGAGAGGCATCTCGCATGCAAATGGGGTTTACCGCTAATTAAATGCACAAAGGAGATTTTTCCAGGCATCCAAGGTTGCTCCTGCGGAGTCTGAACTCCCACACGCGCACACACCCAGCGCCTCTGCAGAACGAGGGCTTTTTCTGCGCACAAAGCACTTCATTTCCATGCGCGTGGATTGGGCAACGCTGCCATTCCCGGCTCCCTTCCCTGCTCCCGCCGGGACATCCCGGTCCAGCAGCAGCTCTTGGGGCTCCCAGTTCCACCCCCGTGTCCAGCTCGGTGGGAATCTCAGCACTGGGACGGCTTCAGCCCATTTCCAGGCTCGCTGGAGCTGCGTGATGTCTCGCAGGTGCTGGGCTCCTGCAGGTTTGGGGAAAAGGTTTTGGTTTGAGGGACAAGACCCACGAGGCCCCATCTCCCAGAGGGATCCATGAGGCCGCTTGCTCTCCTGTCCTGTGAGGACAAAGTCCCCTGTCCCTGAGGATGTGGCACTGGTGATGCCCATGAGCCAGGCCAGGGATTGCTCTGCCCCAGGAACAGCCCCCAGATCTCCCCCTGGGCTCACCCACAGCCCCTTCCTGCCATCGGGGCTGCCCAGGGAACACCACAGCCTGTGTTATGCAGCCCCTCTCCCCTCCTCCCAGCACAGCCAGACCCCCAAAGCCAATCCCAAGCCCAAACCTCCCCTCTGCAGCTGCTCCCAGCCCTCCCCGATGGCCCAGCCATGTCCAGGCCGCCCAGTGGGGACAGGGACAGGGACAGGGGCTCCCGAGGGCAGGCTCTGGAGGGGCTGCTGGAATCACCCCAGCCTGAGGGTGCTGCTGAGGGGCAGCAGGGACACCCCAGCCCCGGGGGGACACAGAGGACACTCAGGAGTCAGACACGGCCACGTTTCACAACTGCCGATGGCTTGGGCTCCCCCCGCCACCACCACCCACACTCGGGGTGTGTTTGCAATACCGAGATGTCGAGTTTGTATCTCCTGCTCATCTCCAGCTGAAGCATTCCTGCTTGTTTACTGATCCTCTCCCCCAGTCACAGGATCCCAGTCCAGCAGAGGAGCTTTCATTTCCTGGGGACATCTTGCATTCATTAGGACATGTTGTTATTGACTTACAAGGCTGCTAATTCCCAAGGTCCAATTTAGCCCTCAAAACCACCAACATGTGTGCTGGGGAGTTGCTACATCCCTGCCAGCAGCCAAGTGTGCTCAGCAGGCACAGAGGGAGCCCAGATTTAAAGCCAAGGAGGTTTGGGACCTCTCTGCCCCGTGCTCAGGGTCTGCAGCCCTGAGGGGTACCTGCGCTGGTGGCTCTGCAGAGGCATGGCCACCACACCAGCCCAAATATTCGCCCTCTGCAAACGGGAAAAATCAGATGAAAAGCAGCTGGGGAGATGCTGTGGGGTGACACGAACAGTCTGAGGGGTGACAGCGACAACTGAGACCCCTTGTGCAGCCCCGGATCGGGGCAGGTGTGACCCGGGGCTGGCAGGAGCGGGGACAGAGCCCTGAGGAGCCAAGCCCAGGTTTGAGGAGTTGCCTCAGCCGCGGCTGAGCTGCAGCTGGGCTCCTCGTCTGGGCCGGGTTTAGGTCCAACAGGTTCGCTTAACTCCCCATCTCGGGGTATCTCTCCCTGCGCTGCTCCCGCAGCCGCACTGCCCATGAATAAATAAATAAATAACTATATATAATGTATGGTGTGGCGAGAGCGAGCTCAACTCGGGCCCCCGGGGGTACTGAGTCACCTCAGACGGGATTAAAGGCTGGTGGCTGAAGCAATTCCAGCCCCCGGCTCCGGCCCCACCCCGGCCGGGAAGCTGCAGCCCCCGGTGGCGGAACCACATGGAAGCAGCGCCCGGCCCGCCGCGGTTCGGGGCTGGGCACGGAGCGGCGGTCCCGGGAGCCCGGGGCCGCGGCAGCCCCGCCGCGATGGCTGCAGATTGCGAGGAGGCGGCGGCGGCCCCGGAGCCACCGGCGGGGATGTGGGGGATGCGGGGGATGCACCTGCAGAGGCGCCCGGCTGTGACCTCCGGTCCGTCCCGGGGTGGGCACAGCCTGGGGAACGCTTCTTGCTCGGCAGGAACGCGAGACCCCGCACAGAGGGAGCAGAAACAGAGCTGGAAGTGCGGGTTCTGCCCCAGCACAGGGCTGGAAGTGCGGGTTCTGCCCCAGCACAGGGCTGGGACAAAGCACGACCCCTGTGCCCCTTCCCCACCGCAGCGTTTGCAGGTTTGGAGGGCACTGGGGGCAGGACCCTGAGTGTCCTTGTGTGGGACCAGCACCTGGGGCTCCCGGGGTGGCCCAAAAGTCCTTCAGAGAGGGGTGGGAGCCATTTCTCTGAGGCTGAGGAGCTGCAAAGGTTTTGCCTGGGGGCACAGGGACAGCAGCTCTGCCCTGGGCCCAGATCCCCACGGGAATGAGCAGAGGGGTGGGATTGGCATCCTGAGGTGTGCCCCACAGCCCTGGGAGGGGGGCAGAGACAGCAGAGCATCATCAGCACCCAGAGGGCTCAGGCGGCTCATCCACCTTCCTACAGGGATCCTGAACCCTGAGAATGGGTTCCAGGCTGCCCCTGAGTCCCAGGAATGGGCTCCAGGCTGCCCCTGAATCCCAGGAATGGGATCCAGGCTGCCCCTGAGTCCCAGGAATGGGATCCAGGCTGCCCCTGAGTCCTGGGAATGGGCTCCAGGCTGCCCCTGAATCCTGGGAATGGGCTCCAGGCTGCCCCTGAGTCCTGGGAATGGGCTCCAGGCTGCCCCTGAGTCCTGGGAATGGGCTCCAGGCTGCTCCTGAGTCCTGGGAATGGGCTCCAGGCTGCTCCTGAGTCCTGGGAATGGGCTCCAGGCTGCCCCTGAATCCTGGGAATGGGCTCCAGGCTGCCCCTGAGTCCCAGGACTGGGCTCCAGGCTGCCCCTGAATCCTGGGAATGGGCTCCAGGCTGCCCCTGAGTCCCAGGACTGGGCTCCAGGCTGTCCCTACTGTGGGAGTGCTGAGGCCGTTTTGGAAATCAGGCTCCTGGAGTGCTGCAGGAAAGGTCAGGAGCTGCTCTAGGAGCTCATTCCCAGAACCAAATCCCAGGAAAGCCAGCCTTGGGCTCCTCTGGAACATTGATTCTCAGCTCATGGCCGAGAGGGATGGGAATTCATTACCGTGGATTTGGAAAATGCAGATGAAGAGGAGCCTGGGCAGGACAGAGGCACCTCACTGCAGGCAACCTCTAATTAAAGGGTTCAACTAATTCTTCCCAGGGTCAGGTCACCACTTCACTGCCCCTCAGAGCACTTTGTCCTGGGAAAATCCCAATCCCAGCCATGGCTGGGAGCACGTGGGTGACATCAGACCCAGAGAATCACCTGCTGATCGACCAGGATGGGACAACAACCAAAAAGGTCCCTTTTGGCATTAAAAATCTACATCTCACCCTTGGAAAAGCTACCCCAAAAGCCTTTGGTTGGGGATACACTTCTCCAGATGTAGCAGAGGCTGAGATGTTCATGGAAATCCAGGAGATATGGGAGAGGGTCTTCCCAACACACAGCCAGCCCTGGAGACAGCTGAACAGCTCCAAATTGTTTTTAACGGCCTTAAAACAGCAGCTGAAAAATCCAACAGGATAATTTCCTCCTGGACATATTTGAGAATGTATTTATTTTATACCTTGTGAAAAAAAAGAAATTCCAGGATGTAAGTGAGAAGCCAAGAAAGGGGAAAAAAAAAAAAAAAAAAAAGAGGGGAGGGGGAAAGAAAGAAAACAAATTTGAACTGGGCCTGTTTTCCATGCAGTATTAAATCTCCAGCACACAATGAATCATGCAGTCCTTGGCCTAACAAGGACTCCAGAAAGTCTGTAGGATGAAGGAGTCACTGGAGACTCCAAGAAATATGACAGGCTTGCTCCAAAGTGCACAAAAGGTTTTTTTAGTAAAGGAGAAAGAAAAGAAAAGAAAAAAAAAATCTCTGAAATTACAGCCCTACAACAGCTTCATTTGTATAATCCCTCTCAGGGCCGGGGGCTGTTTGCAGCTCTCAACAGGAGCAGCAGGAGATGACAGAAGCCAGCCTCAGGAATATGGATGTGAACTTCTGTCCCAGATCCAGCGCGTGTGTTTACGGTGGGACAGGGGAGGCCCGGGCCAGGATGAGCCCACAAACCCCAGAGAAGCAGGGCTGGAGTCACCAAACCTGTTCCCTGGCCCCAGGCAGCCGTGTTTACCCAGATCAGCCTGTCTGCTGCTCCAGCACAGCCTTCCCCCCACGGGGGCACTGCCCCAGCAGCTGCAGATTTTTCCAAGCGTCCAACCTCAATCTGCGCCTTTGGTTTCCTCTCCCTCGGACTGCAGTGCCCTCCACGGGCATTGGTGCCTCTTCCCAGCCCTTGCTTCTCCAGCTCTTGCTCCCTCTCCCTTCATTTATCCCACACCAGGCTCCCAGTCCTTCCTTTCTTCCACGGAATTCCAGGAAAAGCCACTTTAACCTCTCAGGTTTGGCCTGGCAGCCTCAGCCCTGACAGGGCAGGAAAAGCCTCAGGGAAGCTCCAGCAGCTCTGGCCCAGCCTCTCCAGCCTCTTCCCATGTTCAGGATGTCCTTCCTGTCTCTGGGGCTGGCCATCCTGAGGGATGGAGCTGGAGGAGGATCCCTGGGGGTTCTGAGGCTGGCTTGGGTCAGGAGGGAGGGTGCAGAGCCAAGAGCTCTCCAGGATCTGAGGAGCCCAGGAGCTCTGGCAGTGATTCCAGCACTTCCAGAGCCTGTGGAAACCAGCAGGGAGAACCAGCCCTGGGCACAGCAGAGACCAGAGACCCCTGACCACAGTGTCACCAAGGCTCCCCAGCCCTACAGGGATTTATTTATCTGCTCCTGGAAATCAACCTCTCCTAACCCAGGGCACAGCAGCACTTCCCTGCCCCCCTGGAAAAACCTCGGGATCTGCAGCAGCGAGAGGCAGCTGTGGATCCTGGGAAGGGCAGCCCCTGCTGCCAGGAGCTCCTTTCCCTCGGTGCCCTGGCAAGGAGCAGCCCAGCTCCAGGAGTTTGCCCACACATTGTGGCCAGGGTGAGCCTCACACCCCAGAGCAGAGAATGTCACACCTTGCCCAGGCCATTCCTCTTTGGAACATGTGGAAGGAGGAATGCACGAGTCAGTGCAGAGCAGGGCAGGGGAAGGAGGCTCTGGGAGGAGGGGGCTGCCCCTTTTTTGGGAAGAACAGGCTGCAGCAAGCACAAGATGGAATTGTCACTCGGCTCAGCCTGGCCACCATTCAGGCAGCAAAACACTCTCTGGTTTAGCTCCATCACCACCATCACAGACCCTTCCTGGAGCTCCCTGGAGTGACTTTGGTGCAGGATGGATGCACTAAAAACCTGGGGAGGGGCAGAAAGCTCAGCCCTGGGCAAGCACAAGCACAGCAAACTCGTTCCTTGGCCTTTCATCTGCTTAATAACACTCTCTGTGGCATCCAGGGAAACCTGGGAATGGCAAAGAACATGAGCTCGTCTAAACCAGGGATCCACCTTCTCCACCTGTGCTGGAGCACAGGGAGTTCCAGTGGGGACAGTGACCCAGGGAGCAGCAGAGCCTGGCAGCAGCTGCTGTGCCACCAAAGCCTCCACAGGGTTTCAGCTCTCCTGGGTGGGAAACGGAAAGAATTATTGCCCTGATAACACCCAAAGGGTTCAAATCCAGAGAACCACCCTAAAACACAGCAAAGCACCAAAAGGAGTCCCAGGGCCCATCTGTGGTCACCTCTGCATCCTCAGAGTGCGAGGCACAGCTCAGCACATTGGCAGACCCTGGGATGGGGGCACAAACATTTCTCCAAGCCAAGCCCAGACGCCGCTGTGTTCTCCCCTCAGGATCAGTAAGAAAATCGCGGAGGATGCTGCAGGAGGGAGAGAGGGGCAGCGAACGTCGGCCGGGTGGGAGGTGCAGCCTCAGAGGAGCCCCGGGAGGTTCCCGAGCCAAGGCTGACCTCCACAGGCAGGCGGGATCATCACAGCCCGGGATCATCGTCATAAACCTGGGATCATCATCACAGCCCGGGATCATAATCATAAACCTGGCATCATCATCACAGCCAGGGATCATCATCACAAACCTGGGATCATCATCACAGCCAGGGATCATCATCACAAACCTGGGATCATCATCACAAACCTGGGATCATCATCACAAACCCGGGATCATCATCATAAACCCGGGATCATCATCATAAACCCGGGATCATCATCACAAACCTGGGATCATCATCACAGCCCGGGATCATCATCACAAACCTGGGATCATCATCACAGCCAGGGATCATCATCACAAACCTGGGATCATCATCACAGCCAGGGATCATCATCACAAACCTGGGATCATCATCATAAACCTGGGATCATCATCACAGCCTGGGATCATCATCATACACCCGGGATCATCATCACAGCCCCGGGATCATCATCATAAACCTGGGATCATCATCATAAACCTGGGATCATCATCACAAACCTGGGATCATCATCACAGCCTGGGATCATCATCATACACCCGGGATCATCATCCAGCCTGGGATCACCATTGCAGCTCCGAGATCATCACAAACCTGGGATCATCATCACAGCCTGGGATCATCATCATACACCCGGGATCATCATCCAGCCTGGGATCACCATTGCAGCTCCGAGAGCATCACAAACCTGGGATCATCATCACAGCCCCGGCTGCTCCTGGCACCAGCCCCACCTGGAAACATTCCCAAACCCTGTCCACAGCCCTGGCCTTTCCTCACCAGCCTGTCCCAGTGCCACCAAAGCTGGGGACACCTGTGGGGGCTGGGAATTCCTGCCGTGTGTCCCAGGAGGGCGGCTCTGCAGGGAGACACAGGAGACCCTGCGCTGGTTCCTGCTCTCCATCTCTCTGCGACATCCAGGACTCTTCCTGGGAATCTCCCCCACCGTTTCCTACTGCTCTGGAAATTAAGAGGGAGTGAGAGATGGGAATGCTGTGGACAGGGAAGGTCTGCAGTGCACGGAGCTATGAGTCTGACAGGACCTGCAGGAGATGGAGCTCCCAGGCCAGGAGCAGATCCAGAAGTCCCAATTGCCCCAAATCCACATCTCCTGCTCCAACAGGTGACAGCAGGCAAGGACTGTTTACACCTTTGCATTACTGGGAAGGCTTATCCTATATCCCAATAATCAATAAGGCAGCAATTTGATGATTGGGTTTTCAGCTGGAAAAGAGAAAGATCCCATGGGTGGAGCTGATACTGAGGCTCCTGTTCCAAGAAAGTCTGAGCAAGCACAGCCCTGCCAGAGCCAAGGCATCCCTGGAGGGCAAGGGCAGCTCCTGCCTGGCTGAGGTTTGCACCACCAGCTGCTGCTGTGGATTCCTAGACACAGCCTCTGCCTCCTCAGAGCCCGGGGTTTGTCTGGGTGTCAGCGCCAAATTCCAGAGCGGATCCGCTCTGCCCTCACCTGTGACGGGGAGGGAAACCTGGCAAGGTCCTCATGGAAGGGAAGCTGGAGCTGCTGCTGCTGGGGGCTTCAAGGGAATCAAAGGAGGATCAGCCAGAGACTCATTTTAATCCTGGGGAGAGTGAGCAGAGCAAAGCCAAGGGCACAGCAGTGGTTTGCAGGTCTCGTGGTTGGGGACACTGGCCAGATGTGACAGGAGCTGCTCCGTGTCCCCCACCCCACAGCCTCTCCCCAGGCCTTGGGGTCTCACTGATCCCCATTTCCCAGCTCTGGGCCAGTTCCAGCTTCCCTCAGAGCTGCCCAGCCCAAGCTGTCCCACCACCCCCTCCCCTTGGAGAACTGCAGGGCAGCTGTGCCCACAGCACACCCAGCGTTCCAGGGCCAGGTTTTCCCTCTCCTGATGTGGGAACAAGTGATGCCAATGGGAAAACAGAGCCCCAAGACCTTCTGGGACTGCTGTGCCATCGGTCCCCTTGGGTGCGTCACTGGACTTGTAGCCCCACTGACCCATCCTGCCTGGCCTGAGTTTACAAGGGGATTTATTGGGCTGGTTCTGTGGGGGCACAAGGAAAAGGCTCCCATGGAGAGCTGAGGAAGCCCCTGGCACAGTTTGATGTGCAGGCACATCCTGCAGAGCCAAGAAATGCACCCTGGGCTGGGCACAGGTCAGCAGCACAGCAAGGCTGTAAATCACATTAGAGCCCAGCACTGACTCCAGCTTGCCCACTAACAACGTTCCCAGTCACTCCAGGAAACATTCCCAGGAGTTGCTCCCAGTTGCTGTCTGGCAGTTCAGGCTGCTTTTCCCCTCTGTTGAACCAACACTCCTGACAGAGCCAGGTGTCTCCTGGCTGCTCTCCCTCACCTTTCATCCCCTGTTCCAGCAGCCAGAATGGCCAGAGCAGGGACCCTGGGGGTCAGCACTGCTGGATCCCTTCCTGGCCTCTCTGCACAGGGGTTCTGCTGCAGCAGGGGTTTGGCAGCCCAGCTCCTGTAGGCACGATAAAATCAACCCTTGGGAGCAGTGAAACCACAGCAGGACCGTGCAGAGGGGCTGTTCCACCCAAAACACAGCTTTGCCCCGGGGTCGGGGAACTCTGCCCCAGGCTGGGGCTCACCCCAGGGCACCCAGAGGCAGCTCCTGCACCCAGGGAAGTCAGAGGGACCCCCAACGATGCCGTGGAGCTCAGCTCTTCCCAGGAACCAGCCCTGACTTGCCTGGGATTCAAGGCCCTCTCTTATCTTCTGCGGCAGCTCAGGCTCGTTGTGAAATCTCCCCACTGGAGATGTTAGCAGCCAGGATTTATGGCTTCTGTAGTTTCCCTTTCATGGCTCCAGCTGGGGAAGCGCTGGCGAGGGATGAAAGGTGCAGCTCCGGGAGGGATGGCAGGAGAGCACTTCAAAGGCTCCCAGAGTCGCGTTAGGATACTCGGGATCCTTCTCCCTTCTCTTCCAGCCATCCAGAACTTCCAGCAGCCTCTCCCTCCCCAAGCACAGCCTTAAAACCATCTGGAGCCAGAGTCAAGCACCTGCAGCTCAGCTCTGGAGCTGCCCTCAGGAGCCCCCAGGAGGTTTCTCATCACCCCCAGCCTGCCCTGAACCCTGCACCCCCAGACAGTGAAATGCCAACAGGGCAGCAGCCACGGCAAACTCACAGGTTTCACGGGAAAGATGAGCAAGTTTTGCTCATAAGGAAAGTCTGGGCTGGAGGGGAAGGCCAGAAGGAGCCTGAGAAGGGATTTTGGCCACTGATGGCTCTGGGTCACGGCCCCCTCGGGCAAGTCACGCTGTGAGCAGCTTTGCTCATGTGCATCTTTCACTGCCCGCTGGGACAAAAGGATCTCAGACTGCCAGAGCTGGGCTGCCACACTCTGCTGCCCGGAGGGAGCCAGGGACAATCTCCATCCTGTGAGCTGCCTGCAAGAGTGCAGAATTTCTCCTCAAAGAACCTCACAGAGAAGAATTCACCCAAAGGTCAGAGCAGCATTATTTCACACTCCTCCTTGGGTGCTGACTCCGGCTCCAAGGCCACAAAAAGCTGGGAAATTAAAGCCCCATGAAGAAATCTCACCCTGAACACTTCAAACCCACCAAGCCCATGCATGGAGCCTGCAGTAAATGCTCCTGTGCTGTTGTGGATCTGATTCCTGGATGAGTGGGTGCAGCAAGATGAAGAGCCAACCACTGCCCTAAAAAACAACCAAACACAGACTGCAGGAACGCCCAGTCCCTATAAGAGCTATTGCCTGAGGAAATTAAAACTCAGAAGTAGCTGAAGCAGCACATGCCTGCCCACACTTTAAATCCCCAAAAGCAGGAGCTGTAAAAGCTCCCAGCACTTTCCTGCCCTCTGTCCTTGCCTGGGCATCCTGTGCTCCTGTGCCACAGGTGATGCCACCTGGCACCCAAACAGCAGCTGAGGTTGCCCAGGTGCCCTGAGTGGCAGAATGGAGCCTGTGCTGTTCTTTCTCCAGCTCCAAACACATCCAGGGCAGGAGCCCAGGGATCCAGACCAAGCCAGCCAGGCTGGATGGGAAAGCTCAGCTCCAAGGCACAGAGCAGGGCTGGGTGCTCACACAGCTCTGGGACGCAGCTGGAGCTTCACTCCCAGCAGCCAGAGGAGCTGATAAACTGGAGTCACTGTGAGCAGCACTGCTCAGAAAAGCCAGTTTCCTCAGAGCACGTGTCCTTGTCCTCAAGCAGCCTCAGGGCAGCGACCTCAGGTCCCCTCTTCACCCCAGGAGCCTCCTGACAGGAGGTGCAGCAGTGCTGGGACTCATCTGCAGCCACAGTGAGAGTTTGGGCCAGGGCAGGTTCAGCAGCCAAGCTCTGCCCTCCACAGGGTCCCCACTCAGCTCTCAGAGGGAGATGATTGTAGGTGGGAAATACCACCAAAGTCTTCCAAAGGAAATGATTACTTTGAATTTTAGAAATTAGATTAACTGAAATGGAAAAAACACCCAATCAAGGAAAGGGGAATAGTTCACCCTACATTTTAATTACCCTACATTTTCACAACAAATGGGAACAGCCTGCCTGACACAGACCAGAAATGAACTCATGGCCTCTAAAGTCAACTCCAGGGATCCAATTCATCCCATTCCTCATTAGGCTCTTCCCAACAAGAACTTTACCCCAAAAACAACCTGCAACAGCTGTGCAGGAGCTCCACGTGGCTGTTCACAGGGTCCAGCTCTTCTGCTCTGTGTTTAAAGGCAGCAAAGCCTCTAATGCAGCTCAAAGCCTCAGGCAGGAAATGGTTCAAGAGGACAACTGGGGGGTTGTCACCTTCTTCCAGGCATCCCATAATGGCAGGAGTATCCAGGAGCTGGAGTTCCCCTGGGAGAGCTGTGTGCACACAGCAGGATGTGCACAGAGCAGCTGGGAGAAGCTGTCTGGAGCTGCTGGGCTCCCTGCAGCAGCCTGGGGCTGCTCTGCACTGGAAACATCTGGATAGAGGCAGCAGCAAAGTCATGGAGGCAAGGGAGGAAAACAGGAGAGGATGGAGGGTCCTTGATGCTGGAATGGGCAGCCAGGACTGACCCACAGCAGTTCATGGCCCTCTGCACCCTGGACAGAAGGAAGAAAATCATAAATAACATTTGTCTGCTCCTGCTCCCACTCCCAGCACAGCTTTCTGTAAGACCTTGAGCAATGCCCCTGCATGGTCCAGGCCCCATGTCCTGGGCAGGCCTGGCCAGGCTGGCAGTGCACAGCAGATCAAAGCAGCCCCTGCTGCCGAGCCCTGCCCGAGCTCCCTCCCTGGCAGCCTCTCAACCCTGCTGCCTTCGGAGTCTGGCTGCCCCAATCAGCATTTTTAATCACTGGGGATCATTTAGATTTAGAACATTGCTGTGCTCTGCACCCAGAGCTCAACCCCATAAATGATTTCTCCTCTCCCCCACATTCCCCCTGTGTGGACAGGGATGTTTTCAGACTCATTAAGAGGAGCAGTATCACTTTAATCAGCCTCTTTAAAATAACAATTCTGTGTGCAAACTGACAAAGTCATTCCCTAGGTCCTGCCAAGCCCTTTGCCGTAGGCAAAGGAGCTGAGACGTCCCTTAGCATCAATTTTGTTTGTTTATTTATAAAGTTCACATGTTTGATCTTTGTTTAGCAACTGTTTTCATCTCCCCGTCCAGTGGTAAGAACACAGCAGTTCTTCTCTTGAGTCAAAGAATCATGAGCTCCCTTTTCCGAGCTCTGGAAAGCATCCAGCATCAGCTTGGAGAACTCATCCCAAATTTAGGCAGGCCCAGTGCAGGAGGCTCTGTGGGGAGAAGGGCTGCTCCCCCCACTGCTCACCAGGCTCTGGATCCCCCTGAAATTAAGGTTTTCATTAATTACCTGATGACTAACTCACCTCCATGACTGTGATTACTTTCAAACGTTGCCATCACGACCCCAGCTTGCTCAGTCACAGCTTTTGGCAGTCCTGGAAAAACACTAACCCAGATTAAAACACTTTGGTACTGCCAGAGCTGCTGCATCTTACCTGAAAGCAGAAGACAGCAAAGAAACCCATCTGAAACTCACAACAAGAGCTCTGAAATCCAGGAATTCTGGGGCACCACAGCTGGTTATAATGTTAGAAATAACATTAATTCTGCCTTAAATCACATCACCACTGAAAAAACCCTAAACCTGAAGGCCAAAAATGGACAACGTAATTACTAATAAGCTGTGTCGTGCAGTTCAGCCCATCACCCTGCAGTCCTGGATTTCACATGAAATCTTCAGAAATAAGAGAAAGATCTGCTTGGTAGTGAAAATATAATTTTATTTAACAATAGCTGCCAGCAGTATACTGGTATATCTGTAAAAGATGTTCCAGAAAGTGAAAGACATAAGCAAACTACAACAAATTGTATCAACTCTTCAAGTATTTCTGCAAACCACACTCCAATTCTTGATGTCCTGTCTCGGGAGTCTCCATCCCCTCATCCTGCTCCCACTCCCTCCAGAAACCAAACTCAGGAGCTGGTGGCACAGGTTCTGAGGCAGATGGAACATTTCTCACTTGGGTTACAGCCTTCTCCTGAAAAATATTCACTGGATGGGTTCAGATGGTTCTGAGTGGCAAAGGGAGAGCAGCAGAGTTGGCTGCACTTCACCACTTTTTGTTCTGCACCCAGATAGGCATCAGTGGGTTTGGCTCCAGCAGCTCCCATTTACTCCTGTCTGTGCTCCTTTGATACCAAATGCTAATTTGCTGCTTTAGCATAAAAATTTGATTACATCTCTCTCCTTATCACGGAGCTGCACGCAGCTCTCGATCAGTTTGGACATGCCCAGTGTGGAGAAAACACCGATTTTATGGGAAAATGCAAAGCTGAAAGCTGGGGCTGCCTTGTGGGACATCCAGGGAAGGGATGGACAGGGAAGCTGTGGAGGGGATGGAATTGTTCCACAAGTCCCACATGCCTCTTGTTCCACAGGCAGCCTTTCCACAGCAGGGATCTCCTCAAGAAGGAAAGCTTTGTTAAAGGGAAAAAATTAAATAATAATGCACCCAAGGATAGTCTGTTCTCCCACACAAAAACAGGGTGCAGGTGATGGATTTTCCCCTTGTGTTCAGGAAATACACAAGTCACCTGTTTTAATGCGAATTTAAGCATATTTCAGCTTGAGAATAAAGTAAGTTATTCAGCATGCTAATACATGCAACCAACTTGCAAAGTGGAATGCCTACTTGAAAGGGTAACTGCTGCTTTTAAATTGGAGAAGGGGCTAGAAGCAGCATTTTAAATTTAAACAGGGAGTAGATTAATTGCTGTTTGATGAAATTAAAAATGCATTTAAAGATCAGATTGTAAACAAGTTGACAGAAGTCAAGAATTTACATAGTTATGAAAGGGCTTTTTTAATTAGTGTGGAGCTGGTGATTGGGGCCAGATGAAAGTGCTCTGCCCACACCAGACGCTGCCGTTCCCCGCTGCTCTGCAGGGATCAACTACGGAGCTGGAGCTGCTCCTCTCCACCAGATTCCTGCTCCCTCCCCGAGCCAGGAGGGGCTGGGCAGCTCCTGCCACAACAAAACTGCAGCAGGAAGCCTGAGAGACACCCAGGACAGTTACCATGCCAAGCTGGTGCTCATTGGAATTCCACCTCCGAGGGAAAGGCTCCTCTGTGCTGAGATAAGGAATCCACTGGTCACAGACAGAGCTTGAACTCTGTTTACAAGCTCTCAGACACAATCAAACCACTGAGGGACAAGGGGAATGGTTTGAAGGCTGCCTGAACAGCAGAGGGGATGGGTTATGTCAGAAGAAGCCTGAGCTGGTGTTCAAGGAGGTGGGGGTTGCTTGCAGCACCCCAGGAGCTCCTGGCTGTGGGTGTCCTGCTCTCTGCACTCCAGGGATAATTCCCTGGGAAAGAGAGCACAGCCTGACTCCCCAGCCCCATCAACACAACTTCCAAGGGCCATCCTGATCTGTTTTTGAAAAGAGAGCTAAAAACTTGACAAAGATATGCCCACAATCATGTGCTTCCTACAGCTTTGTGAACTCTGTGGTGGCCCAGAGCACCAACCAAGGAGGGGTGGGTTTGGGATTTTTCACCCTATGTGTCATTAAAAATGCTGTTATCTAAATAAAAAAGTCATTCCTTTTCCTAGATGTCACGTTGCAGCAGAGACTGGAGCCCTACAGAGGATTCTTATGGCTGAGGAACTTTATTCAGGAGGGGAACGTGACATCAGAATACAGTAATTAATAAAGGGCTACAGCCAAGGTTCTCCTAACCAGGTCACTCCCCAGGATTTCCCTCTGTGCCTAAACATTCCTGTAACAAATCAGAACAGGGGTTAAGTGTATCTAAGAGAGTTGCCTTTGAAAGAGACATGACAGGATTGCTAAGTGCCTTTATATTGGAATTCTAGCTCTAGGAAGGCAAGGCAAGGCACCACAAGCCAGGTATACAAATATGGATCTGAGTCTCTACCTCTTCTATGTCCAACTAACTCCATGAGTACATAAAGTAGCAAAAGCAGGATGCTTAGAAAAGTCAGGCTGGTTTCCACAAAGCCAGTGCTTTACCAAAAAAAAAAAAAAAAAAAGAAAAAAAAAATTAGTGTATAAAAGTGTTTGTGTGAGCATTTCCACGTTATTGCAGAATGTTAAATATTCCAAGAACAACCTAGCAGGAATAGCACTTTCCAGCTTCTAAAATCAGTTAAATATAAAAGTATCTTTACAAAAAAATAGGCATATAAGTCTAGCATTCTTTGGAGTTGTTTATGATGGTCTTTTAAAAATAACCTAGCAGTTTATTTCGTGCATCGAAACCATTAATTTTAAACAAGAAAACTATTCCCTGGTTTAGAAACATTTGAAAATTGCTTTTAAAAAAATTGTAGTGCTATTCCTCAGTGTTGCTGTAAAAAGATTTAAGTATAGTAGTGCAATGATTATGAGTATGCAAAACTGCAGTCCAGGTGCACAGAAAAAATTAGGATAAATTCAATGGAAAGGACTGGATTCCACCACCATTTCTTTACAAAATACCCAGATTTCTGTTCAGGGAAAAAAAACCTACTATCATTTAAGGCAAATGTTCTCTTTCAAGGTCACTTTAGCTTTCTTCAGGGAAGAAAGGGCATTAAAAAGTTCCCATTTCATGGCTCTCAGTCCATTTTGCATCACTAATCATTGCACTGCTATTCCCCACCCAGAGTTAGGACACTACAGTTTCCATGGATTTGGGCTATGACAGAACAGATTTTTAAGTAAAAATCACCAAAAATACCTATACAAAACAAAAAGGCTCTTAACTACCAAAAAGAAAGCCACTTGCAATTCTTAAGGTGAACAGAGGGCAGCTTCCAACTCTGCTGTTTCCTGATGGAAAATCCTGACAATTTTTTCTTTGCTGCAACTCAAAATTCGTACAATGCAGGTGTTTAAATCTCCTCAAGCTCTTGAAGACACAATAAACACCAACTCTGAGCTTTGAGCTTCCTGCCCCAGCTCTCAAGCCTGGATTCAAACTTCCCTGATGCTGAGGTCATCCAAATCCAAGGTTCACATTGAGTCCATTCTCAACCATTATCATGAATTCAAATCCAAGAGATTTTTAAAAAATACAACAAAACAAACCAACAAAACATTGCCAAATATTTTGCAAATGGCTCTTTTGGATACTAAGTTCCCTTCTCTATGTAAATAGGATAGACAAGCAGGTACAGTTCAACGTGTCACAGGTATGACAGGTGTGTACAGATCTTCTGGAAAAGCAATAAATTCCAAAATACATAAATATTCCTTGTACCATACAGTGAGACAGGATCCTAAACCAATTCCTGGACAAATCATGGACCAAATGTTTACAGAGAAAAGCAGCAGGGGCGAGCCAACCCTTCACACTGAAGAATCCAGAGTCACCCCAGTGCAACAGGAACATGACTGCATCGATCATATTCAAAGGCTGTGAGAGGAGGTCAGGAAAAACAAGCCTGTAATTAAGTCTGCAAACTTTAGGTAATTACTGTACCTGGTCTATCCACGTGACTTGGAGTAACTGCGAGTTCATGCAAAAAACAATTGCTATTGATATGAAAAGAGCAGTCTGTTAGAAGCATTGTTATGGGATATGCAGGACCTCATCCTTTGCAAGTGCTGCTTACTTGGTGAGTCTCTTGGCTACATCACTGTAAGCTATTTCAATCTCCTTGTCTCCAGGACAGGTGTTGGTGAACTCATCCCTGCTGTAAGCATTTGTCAGGTATCTCCAGATCCCTGTCATCTCCTTGGGAATCTCGAAGTTGCGGTATTTTTTGGCCACCACCTGGAACGACAGAATTATGTTATGAATCTACATCCTTCACTTAAAACTCTTTTCCAGCCCTGGCCACTCTCTTGTAAAGTTATCCTTCCAGTTTGGACACTTGGGATGGCTCCTGCAGTTTCCAGAGGCTGTTCCTGAGGGATGCCCCTGGCCCTGGCTGTTCCTCAGGGCTGCTCCTGCCTCGCTCCCCTTGGGGCTGTCCTCACCCAGGGAAACTCTTCTGCAGCAGGCAGAAACTGAGCCTGTGGCTCCATCTGCAGTACAGAACTGACACAGATCACTGCAGGCAGGGGGAGGAATCAAACCACACTGATGTGGGCACATCTGCACTCCTGTGGTTGTCCCAGGCTGCCTCTTCCAAGATTCCAACTTGGTTATTTATCCAATCCCTTTACTTCCCACTGAGTCATTTACTTTGTTCTGGAGCAGTTTCCTCTACAGAAGTCAGCAGACACCCACTTCAGCCATTACCTGCTCACCTGATCTTCACCCATTACCTGCTCACCTGATCCTCACCCTCCTTGTCCTTGTGAGCTCTGCAGCCCCCTGAGACCACGAGGTCAGTGCAGGGAAATGGGGTTTGGCTCTCTGCTGCCCAACCTGCCCCCAGCTTCACACCTGCATTGAACTCCCCTGCTCAGAGCCCTTGTGAGTGACTCAAACCTTGCACAAATTCAGGTGCTAACAGTTCTCTTTCAAACACTGAAATCTTTGACATCGAATTTAAATAAGATTTTAATTCAGCTGCTATCAGTGCAGTTAAGCTTACTGACAGCTGCAATTAGCTGGGCTCAGGAATGCCACAAACCACAGATATTTTCTCCTGCATTTTCCCTTGCAGCCCCCCAGGTTCTACCTTGACAATGTGCAGTTTGGGCAGCAGGTTGCAGTCGGCCAAGGTCATCTCGTTGCCATCCAGGAACCTGCGGGTGGAGACGGTGACGTCCTCCAGGCTGTTCTCATCGATCTCGTCGGGCAGGGGGGAGTTCAGGTACTCATCCAGCTTCTGCAGGGTTTTCAAGAGGCCACGTTCTAAGGCTGCACAGGAAGGGATGATTCAAAACAAATATTAAAATGAGACTGGTACCAGATCTGAAATACAAACCCCACATCCCTGTGCTACCCTGAAGGATTTGTAACCCTTGGTCAGTTTTTGTGCCTCTACCCTCAACACTGAAACTGGACCAGAATCTCTTTAATTATCCCACATATGTAGTTTATTTAAAAGCTGGCTAATACAGGAGTTTGCACTAATTTAAAATACTGTAAGACTGCCCACAAGGGTTTATTTTTGGTTTAAAAAGTGGCTTATGTCAGTTTCTTAACACTGCGCCTAACTGGCTTAAACTGATTAGAATTAAGCTATGCTGGGGTTTATATACGTTTAAACATAATCTGTTTAATGTCACATGCTCAGCAAACAGCCCTGACCAACCCAGAGCACCCAGGCTGGTGCTGGAAAACAGCAGGATTTGGAATGGAGCAGCAGGTTTATGGAATGCAGCAGCAGAGGGCAGCACACCCCATAAAATCCCCGTTTATTTCCCAACTGTTTACAAATATTTTGCATCTCTCCCTTTGGAATGCAGCAGAAAGGAACCCTGATTCCCCAAGTTTGGTTTTACCTCTAAGTACTTTGAGGACAAAATTGATTTGTACTGAACTACTTAAAGGCCCAGCTGTGAGTTCTTTATAATTTATTGATCCCTCATGTGAAATCTCCTGTTTTCTCTACACACAGAAAGGTTTTAATCCTTTAATGGAAGAGACACGAACTAAACATAGCTCAGAACTCTGAATGGGAGCCCTCAGTCCTAGAGGGGTGAAATAAGAGCAGCAGATACACAGAAATTCAACCACTGGGGCATGACACAAACTCTGCCTGAAATTTGCTTCTGGATGTTGAAACATTTATCCTTCATTCAAGAGTTTTGAGTGGCTGCTGCACAGAGAAGATCCAGTGCCAGGGATATTTATGAACCATGCACACCTCACTGAAATTCTGACAGAAGTTCTCTTTCAAATGTTGAAATCTTTGACATTAAATTTAAATAAGATTTTAATTCATGAGACTCTCAAGTGTCCACCAACATGCAGCTAAATCTGTCAGGGAGACATTTCCCACAAAGCTGCTCTGAAAAACGCAAGACAGTGAAACAGGAGTGCACTGTCCCCCCAGTGACCCACCTTCATTAGCTTCTGGTCTAGAGTTCTTGATAAAAGCAGAAAATTTGGCAAATATATCCATTCCAGCAGTGTTGGATTCTGGATGCTTTGGTGAGAGTTTCAGGTACCTGAAAAGCAGCAATGAGCAGATCTACAGCACATTCAGCAGAATGGTGCTCATTATCTATTAACTAGCAGAAAATGACATTTTGTTACTGATTTATCCTTTTCCAGACTGACTCCTGAAGTGCAGTATCATACACTAAGGTTTTTAAACCCAGCACCTTCCAGAGGGACACCAAAGCACATTGCTGCTTTCTGAATGAGACATTTGGTACAAGCAGAGAGTCTGAGGAGCCCAGGGGCACCAGAGCTCCCTCAATCCAGTGCTGCCAGGGGGCACATCACTCATCTGTAAGCAAAATACAGGGTTTCCTTTCAATTAACATCAGAGAATTATGGACTCCACATCTCTTAACAAAAGCCTGAAGTTTTGCCACGCTGAAAAGGCAAAACAGATCAGTCTGTCAAAGGCAGTGTCTGGATCTGCCAGCCAGCTGAAGAGTAGAAAGCCAAGAGTCTGAAGAAAGTTTGAACACATTAAAACAAATTGTCACTATAGTTTAGGATTAAGTTTTGTACAGCAGACTCATCTTCATTTGCACTATTTGGACACAAATGTGCCTGTCACCAAAAGGAGGAGTTTGGAAGTGCAGAAAGGATGACTGGGGTATACAAAGGATAATTTAAAATAATCTTACAGAGAAAACAGTTTTTGATCTAAAGATGAGGGAGCTGAGGGGAGGAAGGTATGACAAGCAAGAACTATTCCATGCCTTCAGTTTATTGATGCTGAAGAACATCTTACTTAGGGCAGAAATGCCCTGTCTGAGGTAACAAACCATCAGTTTAACACTTACTTGGGTGGGGCCAGAACATCTTCCAGGAACTCTTCAATCTTGTTCACATCTGTTCTCACTTCCCCATTGTATGTGATGAAGGGGGGGTGAGTGCCTGGAGCCAGATTCTGAAGGTCTGCTGGTTTCCTGGGGTGAGATGCAAACCCATGAAGAGTAAGCAGGGGACAACATTTCATTGCTATGACCACAAAAGCACTGCTGAGGTTTCCACATTCTCAGTTTTAAATAGACACCACCAGTTTTCTTTCTAAAATGTGAGTTTACAACTTAACATTTTGAATACACTTGCTAACAATTAATTTAAAACAGTTAAAACCAATTTCCTCCTACCTCTGGCTGTGTTTATTCTCAACTTAGTACAATGTTGACTAGAAGAGGGATACCCATACACACACCTCACACTCTCCCTCTTTCCCCAGCCCTACAGAAGAGTTTATATATAGCATAATCTGTGCTAATCCTCCCCCCTCACACAGAGCTGCTCTGGAAAGAAGCAACTCTGCTCCAGCCCAGTGTATAAAGCATTTATTATGTGCCAGGGAGGTTGGTTCCAGGCAGGCTGACAGATGCTTGAACATCGTGTTTAAAATTATGCTTCAGTTTCCCCCAGTGAAAAAAAGGTATTTACAAACAAGAGCAGCACACCTGGGAGAGGATTCCCACATTAGGATTGGACATGAGAGAAACAGCAAAAAGCTGAAATACTCTGCCATTTCTAGCTCTATTTCTAACTAACATTTCCCTCAGGCCAGCCTGGCCAGGCCAGCCTGGCCACCACCTCCTGCTGGCCCAGCATCAACAAACACTGGCCCAGCTGAAAGCTCTGCCAAGGTAAAGCTGCCCCTTGGTTCCTGTTTGAACAAATCCAGACTGGACCATAACCCTGAGCTGGGACTGAGCCCTGTCCAGCGTGGCCACGTTCCTGAGCCAGCTCCAGGCATGCAGGAACTGGATTTACTGGAAACTGCAGCTGCATTTCAAGAAATCCTCCTGACACCACCAGACAGGGAAACTGAGCTGGTGACATCCACAGCCCCAGTCCTGCAAGGACTGAGAGAGCAGCTGGACTCTAAACTGAGCCCAGCTTACAATCTTGTTTTCCATTTCTTACAAAACTAAGAAGCCCTGTCAGAATTTCATGTCCTGCCCACTGCTGCCCCTTTTACAGAGCCAAGGTGTCCTTACTTGTAAGACTGAATGAGAAAAGTGATTTTCATACTTCACCCTGCTTTAAGCCAGGGGATGGAGACCTTATGAATACAAGAACCTAACTCTTTTCAATTTTTAAGCTTCTGAGAAGTTATTTCTCACTAAGAGTTGCCACCACTCTCTCACTTTTAGGATTTAAAGTCTGTCATTGGGTAATGCTTTAAGTAGCTTAACACTTCATTTAAATACAGCTTTGTAACTCCCAACAATTACAGGAAGTCATCATGGCTCCATTCCAGTTCCCCATGTTGGCCAGATAAAATTCCTCAAAAGGAATGTTATTTGAAAAACAAACAGGAGCAAGACCACAGGATCTGCAGGAATACTATCAAAGGCAAGTTTTAGCTCAGAAACAGATTCTTCCAAAGAACTAACAAAAAAAGTTTTCCAAAGAACCAGAGTGCATCTCAGAGCACTTTATCCATCCAGTCAGACCACCTGGATCTTTCAAGAGAAAGAAAGCAGAGATGAAGACCCCACAGCCCAGGCCCAAACATAACTCAGGGTTTGACTTCCAGTTTGCTGCTCCTGCCAGGAGATCCCAACCAAGCCCTGCCTCAGCACAGCCCTTGGAGCACAAAGCACACAGGAACAGCCTTAAAAGGCTCAGAGTACAAATTCCCTCAACAGTCAAACAAGAAGGCAATTACTGGAACAGTGACGTTTTCCTTCCGAGATAAAGCTGGAGAGCTTAAAAAACAAACCAAGCCCAAACAAAAAACCCTTCTGTAACCACTCCAAATAATTCCAAGATGGTTTGAGCCTACCCCAAAGTTTGCCAGGGGTTTTGGAGGCAGGGCCACATGAATTATCTGGCCATCACTACCCTCAGAGTTAAGGTGTAAACACCTCATAGCTTTGCCACAAACCAGGCATGCAAATTATTTATTGTACTGACAAAATCCAGCCCCCAAATGTAACACATTTATAAATTACACAAATACTGCAATGAGGATCTGACGAGTACATAGGGAAAAGCCAGGACTAAAACCCCAGTTCCTCAGCAGTATTTTACACTGCTGAAGTTGGATTCACCTCTGGGTGGTCTTTAATATTTAATTTGAATATTTCATATCATTATTTAAGCTTTGCCTGTCAAAGGAACTGCAAAAACTCCAAATGAAGATGCTTCAAACAGGATTTCAGCACTCAGCTGAAGGCAAGCTGGCCCTGAGTGCTGTTCCAAGCCCAACAAATGGTTTGTGCAGTGCAGCTCTGCTCTGGCCTCCAGAACAAGCCAGAGCTCTGGGCACTGAAATGCTGCTGCCCAGAAGGGAAGAATGAAGCCTCTGTGTGCCCAAAGAGAGGGAAGAAATGCCTGACTCCTTGCAGAGGGTGGGACTGCCCTCCTCCTTTGCCTATGTGCATATTTTGTGTGTTGAGAGCAGAGCTGAGCACTGCAGAAGGTGCCTTTGTTAGCACAGTGCAGCTCTGGAGGGGAAGGCACACGGCAGAGCCAGGCAAAGCAGGCTCAGATTTTCCTGTGTCCCAAGTCCCTCACTTGTGAACTTTTGTACCCAACCATGACCTTTTCAGGCTCACAAACAGACAGAGCTGGCCTTGCTGTTGTGCAGAACTGACGTTATGAGGCAGAGGCAAGCAAAGCCTTTTTTCTGGTTTTGGCCAACAAAATAAATTCAGGTTTTTTAAACAATTCCTGCTCTGCTCTTTGAGTTTGTATCTAACAGGAACAAAGAGCAGAGGAGATAATTGGCTTGAGTAATGTGCTCACAAAAGCAGTTTACTGTGGCAGTATTGAGGCACCACCTAACATCTATTATCATTCTGGCAGTGATAACAAGGGGAAACAGCCCCATGTGATATCAAACATTTCCTATTAAGCACTTAGCTGGATGTGATGTTCTGCAAGCTGCACTGCTCTGCCACTGGGTATTGATCAGTCCACAGTGTTAAAGTTGGATTTAAGGACATCTAGATAAAGTCTAAAAGGAAGTAAGTTTGTATCAATATCTATTCCAACCTGAATTAGCTTCAGTGGTCCTTTGTTTCCTTTCCCAGAGAACCCCTTCAGTGCACAACACAAAGGTGGTTTATCTGACCTATTCCCCTGCAGATCTTTAATTTTGCACTTATTTTGTGTTTTCCCCTCCTCAACAGGAAAAAAAA
This sequence comes from Hypocryptadius cinnamomeus, assembly GCA_013400635.1. Lineage (NCBI taxonomy): Eukaryota > Metazoa > Chordata > Aves > Passeriformes > Zosteropidae > Hypocryptadius > Hypocryptadius cinnamomeus. The sequence goes on along the minus strand of VYZP01064855.1, from coordinate 35,455 downwards.
AAAAACCTGAAAGAAAGCTTTCCTTGTGTAAGGAAGGTCAACTTTAAACATCTGCAACCAATTTATAGGCAAAAAGTTAGTCTTACATCCCATTCCCCCATCCAATTAACTCCAAGTTGCCAAGGGGACACAAAATAAAGCCAATTCATCAGGAATATTTGGCATTTTAATGATATCTAAACTGGTTCAGCAGTAAAAAGCCTTTCAAACCTAAAATATCTCTGTCCACCTCCTCCTCCTGCCCACCCCAGTAACTGCAATAGGTTAAACAACCCCATCATTAAAGGAAAAGGAAATCCCAAACTACCAGGAGCCCACAAGCACCAGTTCTGCTCCTGAGCTTGCACAAACCACAGGCAGGGCTCGGGAAGATGTGACACATTTGGTTTATGGGGCTGGCAGCACCAGTATTTGCAGGGAAATCCCACACTGGCCAGAAAAGCTCTTTGAACAGCTCCAAATGCAACCCAGGGCTGACAAAAGCTGCTTTCTGCCCCTCACCACACATGGAAGTCTTTAACACTCCTTGCCAGCACTGAAGCAGCAACTTCAGTGATTTTTAAAACCCAAACAAGTCACCTCCCTCAAAAAAATCCCAAGAGGTTAAGTCCAGCAGGGTGATTTCTCCCTTCTAAGTTGGATTCAGTGCAGAACACTGTGTTTCTCTTGGCTTTATTCCTGAAATTCAGGTTTGGAGGCACTGGCAGCCTCCCCTCTGCAGAGCTGTGACCAACAGAGTTTTCCATCAGTGCTGGGAAAACATGACTTCACACCCAAAGCAAACACAAGGCCCCTGCTGAATTTAGCACTTTCATAAAAAAGAATGCCCAGCCTGAGGAAATTAAGACTCCTGGATTCACTTCTCACTGGTTTTAGCCACCAAGGTACTCATTTCATAGAGGAGCAGCTGCAATTTAGGTGACAGCATCATGACTTATCTGTCTGACACTGAACAAAGGCAGAATATTCTATTTAATTCCTACCCATTTCACTTGGATTTACCTCATGGGCAGAAATTTTCATTATTATTGCACAATAACCAAATTGATCTTAAAAACGTTGGGAAAAGGAGGAGGCTGGACATTGTTTGTGACAATTATCAATCACTGGAGATTTGACCAGAGGGTGGCTGACTAAAAATATCCATCTGTTCCCACTCAGGGCATCTTGAAGTGAAGTCAGTAGAGTCAATATTCAGTTACAAAAGACTTTGTGTGAGTTTTACAGAAGAGCATCACTGAACAAATTCAAGAGAACTTACCATTATTTTTGGTTAAATCATCAATGAATGCACCATTTACACCCAGGTTGCCTCAGTCAATTATTAGGACAGATTTTAATTTCACAAAATCAGCCTGTGAGCCATAAAAGCTCTGGCCAAAGCTTTGTTCCACCAAGGGTGCTGAACTCTTGCTGGCCCAATAAACCAAGTATTTCTTACCTCTTCAGGTCCACTGTTGTGACACTGAACACGACTCCCTTCAGCCACAGGATCATGAAGAGCCTCTGGGAGAAGGGACAGTTTCCTATGCTCTCACCATCACTGCCAGCCTGCAGGACAGAACAGAGCATTAATGTGGGCAGGGCTGTGCCATCTGCTCATCTCACAGCCACTGCAACAGCTGTAGTTAAACACACACTCAGTACAACTGAAATTGCCACATTTGTCAAGTTTTTACTTGTCATGTCCTCTAGCTGCTCAGAAAATATACAGGGCAATATTTCAGTTATCTGTGACACTGCCAGTGCTGCAGTGCCCTTGGCAGCTGAACATCCTCCTCTGAGCAGCCACACTTTCTGATGGCAGCTCTCCAATGTCAGTGCTGCTCTTTGCTCTTTATTATTTTTTTGCTTTCTTCTCCAAGGCATGGCTAATTAATTGGAGTCATCTCCCCAGTTCAGTGCCTCTATCTCTCCCTGTGCAGTGCTCCAGGGAGCCAAGTGCAGCCAGGAACTGAGAATTGATTGTACTGCAGGTGTTGTGAGGAAAGACATAACTGTGAGTACATAGAGACTTCACTGACAATTAAATAATATCCCAAAGCCACTTTTTATAGGCAATTTATCAATCAGTCTTTGTCCCAGCACAACAAAGGGCCATTAGAAAGCAGCAGTGAGCTCCCAGTGATAGCACCCATCTCATCATTGCTCTGACAATGAAGGATGCATTGCTGAGTTGGAAAATTTTAGTTTTTACTGGGCTAGAATGAGGCCCTGGAAACCTTTGTTATAAAATTCAATCCTCTGAGAACTGGTTCAGTACTTAAAGCAGCCAAATATGTCAGATTATCCTGACATGTACTTTATATCAGATGAGTTTCAATGGATTTTGCTTATTATTGTTATTATTAGAGTCCTTCCAAGAGTGGTTTTCATCCATGCAATTCTCAAAGCCTGGCCAATTCTTTCATCATCACAGTGAGGAGAATTCAAAAAGACTTTGAAAGTTAAGAAGAGTAACAGCAGGATTTTCAAAGGCCAGGAAAAGAGAAAGTTTTCAGTGAAATTGTCTTAAATTCAGAAAGCTGGTTTGGGTTTTGTAAAGTCATGGGGTCTTTGAAGATAAAGCCAAGTCTCTTGAACAGCTGTTGAGGATTTTTTAATTAATTACTGTCCCTACAGCCAATGGACTTATTACTGCAAGTGTCCCTCCTGTCAGAGCTTCCAAAGACCTGGTTGTAGACACAGTTTTCTTCAAACCTTTATTAGTGTCATTAATGAAGACTTGGCAGAGAAAGGAAGTTGTTATTCTGCCATAAATTACAAATTGCCTGCTTTATGTTTGGATAGTAGAGTCAGACTTGCAGCAGATTATTGTTAATGGATTGTCTTAAACTCTGCCATGTGTTTGCTCAGAAGACTGAATTCTAGAAGCATCTAGAAAAAGGATAATATGTTAATATTCAACCCATCACTGTCCCTGCAGACAGCAGGCTGGATTTCAGCAATTCCGCCCTCCTTGTGTTTACACTGGAACTGACATTTCCTACAGGTAAATTATAGATTTATATTCATCTGCTTTTCTGCTGCCAACGTGTCAGGTATGATCTACCTTTGGAAAAAAGGGACTGAAAAACACAACACTGCATCCCATCTAAGAAAACAGACATTTTGTACTGCCCAGGGTAATTCATGCTTTGAAGCAGAAATAATTCTTTGACTCAGAACTGATCTGAGCCCTCAAACTTCAAGCAAAGCCTGAGTTGCACTGCAGTAACAGCACAGGCTGAAATCCCCATCCCATTAAACTTTACCTGGCCCACTGGAATCCAAGCCAAAGCTACTTTAAAATCATAGAACTGCACAAAAATTGTTTAAAATTGCAGGCTGACCTGTGGCTTTCATTAAGATCCATCCTCCTAAGCCAAAATCAAAGTGACCAAAAAAGGTCAAATGCATTTATTTATCCTGAAACTTTCCTTCTCTCCCAACACAAGTGCAACATTCAAAGTGAACAACCAAGCAGCAGCATCTGCTTTAGTTTAGGACAGGTTTTTTGGATTATTTGAGTCAGAGGAGGGGATTAGAGCCCAGTAACACTCAGTGCTGTGAACAAACCCTGATGCACTCTCAAAGCTCAGCAGCCCAAACGGAGCCCAGACTGTTCTGTCTGCAAACGTTTGTCCCACTTCTGCTCCAAAAAGTCCCAAGTTATTCTGAGCACATACTGGAGAAGGAATGCACTCAGAATGCCAAGAAACTTTGGCTCCAGTGCTCTGGAGGCAAGGAATTCTGCTCTCTAACTGTTTGCCCGAGAGGCCCATTCTGTGTCTGTTTGATGCTCCAGCCCCTCCTCAGGAGCAGCCAGCTCTGGATTCCCCCTCAGTCCATGGATTCTCCTCAGAGGATTACGAGAATCCTCTCAGGAGCAGCCAGCTCTGGATTCCCCCTCAGTCCATGGATTCTCCTCAGAGGATTACAAGAATCCTCTCAGGAGCAGCCAGCTCTGGATTCCCCCTCAGTCCATGGATTCTCCTCAGAGGGAGAGGAGAATCCTCTCAGGAGCAGCCAGCTCTGGATTCCCCCTCAGTCCATGGATTCTCCTCAGAGGATGAGGAGAATCCTCTCAGGGGCAGCCAGCTCTGGATTCCCCCTCAGTCCATGGATTCTCCTCAGAGGGTCCCCACTTTGGTGGGTGCTTCTGCAGGAGTCACTCCTGGCTCTGATTTCTCTGCCAGAACAGAGCTGTGCTGGCAGTAAACTCTTAACTTCACATATTAGAAAAATACTCTGAAATCTGACATGATTTGACATGCAGGGGTTAATCGCAGAATAATTGTTGTCATTGCCTTGTCTTTGAATTCAGGCCATAAAATTCCAGACATCTTCAGTGTCTAATCCTCATCATCACCAGAGTAAAGCAAATATTAAATGTTGACTTCTTTGCACTAACCTCAGCATAGGTTATTTGGTATTTAACAAGGTTATAGACATTCTATACCGAGAAGCTTTGGGATTTTATTTCAAATTCTTTTTAAAAGCAATCTAAAAATCTTTATTACCAGTAATATTGATAATATTACTAATGTCAAACTGCCTGCAATTAGGGCTATTTTCCAATTCTACCATTGCACACTGAAGGATATGTATTCAAAAACCTCACCATATATCTAATTTCACTGAATTTCAGGTTTTCAATTGTAGGGATTAGGATCAGGCAGAGGAAAAGTGCCACACCTTCCACACAATGAGGAAAATGGGATTTTTCACTTGTGTGTTACCCTCTACAAACTGAATTGAATTCAAAAAACGTCTGAGAAGGTGGCAAAAAGGACCTTGTTAATTGTAAGACGTGGCATAGGGAGAGCAGAGCACACACCCTCCAGAACACTGCTCTACAGTGTTCTATGAAAACAAATAAAGCTATTTTTAAAGAAACATTAAATAAGAAAGGAAGTTCAAACAAGAATGGGAGAATTCCAGATCAGCTGCTCATTGAGAAGCCAGCCTGGTTTATCACAGCCACACTGAAATTCCTGGCAACTCCCAGTGCCCAGCAGCCCATGCAGGAGTGCAGCCCTTGGGAAAGGGAAAAACCCCCAAAATCTTCTTATCCCAGTGTCTGCAGGAGTGAGCTTAGCTGGGAAGCCACCTCCTCCCTTTCTCTTCCCCTGAGTAGTGATTTCATTCAAATGAGAGTGTCCAAAAAAACAAAACCCCAGAGAGTACAACTAATCAAACATCTGTTTCTTAATTTGTCCAAAAATCTCAAGGGAATTTCTCCCAGATGTGACATCTTTACCAGAAGTGGTAAAAGAAGTTTGGATGAAGAGGGATAGAGACATTTTAGAAGCATCTCAGAGAATATTTTCACCATAGACAACGACTGGAGCCATGTGATTGCAGCACCAAGGAAATCCCCACTCCCCCAAGTGGGAAAGCTGCACTCTGCAAAGTCTAGAAAATTAAAGTTCCAGCCAATAAACAGACTGGGTGAAAATGAAAATGAAAGAGAGGGTATGTTCAAATTCTGAACTCCGTAATCTTGAAATATGTCTTGAGTTCTAACAATGAAAACCAAACCTGCTGAGAAAACTGCATGAGCAACCCAGCATGATGCAAAGCCATTGCCTCAAACCAGCAGATAACAATCAATTTTGCATGCTTAATGAGCAGTAAGCTCATTCCAAAACTGAGTAATTAATAATAATCCTTTAAGGATTACTGTTTTGAGAGGAAATGGTTTAAGGTGAACTAACAAAGCCATTCAAGTGAAAAACCTGCAGCAGTTCCAAGGTCTGAGATAAAGGAACAGAGGATACAGAAAGGAGTGGTTTGATGTTCCACACATGAAAAGGGTCTGGCTGTATCAGCCCAAATCCCTGGACCTTTATCTTGCCAAGCTGGACAGGCAGAATTGTGGTGCTGACTGAGGCTGTTTCAGATAAGAGGTAAAGAATTGCAGCCATGGAAGGAGTGACAGCAATCGATGGAACAAATGCTCCCCACAGTGCCATTACTGCAACTGTTCCCTGTGCTCAGGCAGGGATGGATGAGCCCTGGGGATGCTCTGTGCTCACACCCACTCTGCAAACCAAAGCAGACCTTAAAGGCTCCCAGTGGCTCAAATATTGATGAATATTGATGTTCTCCTCTTATTCAAAGAGCAAAACAAGTGACAAGGCAGTGAGGTGCAGGGCTGGAAAAGCTTATCTGCAGTAGTGTTCCATTCCTTGCCACCCTCCCAGACCTGCAGTTTGAGAAGGGAGTTGGTTTGTTTTTAGGGGAGGAACAGGTCAGGGAGCAAGGCAGAGTCCAGCTCTGACTAAATCTGGTTCAACCAGATTTAATCTGAGGGCTGAGTGACAGGGACACTTCCTCCTGTCACCTCTGGCTCTCCAGAGCCAGGACAGGGCACAGCCGGGGCCACCACCTCCAGGGCAAAGCTTTTCCTTGTGCCACCAGGCAGAGCACACATGAACAGAACATTTCAGCACAGGGCTGGCACAAAAACAGGGCTGACAGCCCCAAGAACTTCCCTGCCACGATGAACAAAACCAGGAAAGGTGGGAATCAGGGAGAAAAATCAACAGCACATCCTGCAGAGAGTTCAGGACATCAGAAGTGCCTTTTGAAGGTGAATTTTTCATTTGGTAACACTGTATGAAGGTAAACTCTCGAGCACAACCACCACACCCTTCCCAAATTTAGCTCTACTGAACAACTTAGGCCATCACTGCTACTTTAAATAGCCATTCCTTTGAGGAAAACATAGGAAAATGGAAAACAAAAAGCATCAGGTCAGTGCTGACACCTGGAATTCCCTAAGACAATTAGCCTAAGATAATTAGTGTATATTTGCTATATGTTGACTGACATTAACACACCCAGGGCAAAACCACCCTGAGTTACCACTGCCTCTCATGACCCCTATCACCATTTGTAACCAACCTAAGTTCCACTTCAGCTGAAATTCCTTTAAACTCAGAAAATACTTCAAAATAATTAACTCGAGTGCCTGTGTTTACTTGAGATCTTGGTCTTTCAGCAAGGGAAGGAATGTTTGCCAGCCCATCCAAGCTGCCCCTTTAGTCATTACCTTTCTGATAAGTCCCCTCTGTGTCACACTGGACTGGAACAGCCACTGACCATTTTAGGATGATGCTATTTTTAGCCCAGTGATGCTGCTCCCAAGAAAATCATTAGCAGACTCTCCTGCACACTTTTCTGCAGCTCCTGCTCATCACTGCCCAATTCTCACTGAAAAGCTTTTGGAAGATGCTGTGGGATCCTCATGGTGTAGGGAAGTAAATTCACAATTCAGCAGAATTTAATTAAGTACTTCTAGCCCTTTGGAGAACAGGAATTATTCCATGTTCATCCTTTGGGAGAATCAGATGGAGAGTCCCAAACCTGCTTTAAATACAAATCACCATTTTCTTCAGTGAAGAAATGAGCTTAATGACAGGAACACAAAACTCTGGGTTTATTGTGGACAGACTCAGGATACTTCCTGGGCTGCCACAGGAAAATCCAATTATTCACTAATGGCACAGGCCTGGCATCTCTGCTGTGGCAATACCTGGCACAGAGAGCTCGTGTTGAACAAACCCCACAGGATCAGCAGGGCCACACTGACTACAATGTGCTGGGCAACATCTTGACACAATCTTGCAATTTTCTGGTAGGAAACTGCTAGCAGACAATTAACTCTGCAGCACTGAGGGTTTCTTTTAGGCTGCCTGAAAGTTGCCTTTGGGTCTCCAGCACATAGACCTAGAGCAGGAATTGTTCATGACAGTGATTCTCTCTCCCTGGACTTATTAAATTTGCTGAAGTACAGTGTGTGCCTTGGCTACAGCCCAAGAGACCCATTTCCAAACCTCCCCCACCAAATCATGAAGCACCAAAGTGAGAGGGAAGTACAGCAAACGCTGTCATTGGGGCTCAGAAGAAGCCAGTCAAATCTGTATCTGTGGCATTTCAGAGTTCTTCAAATAAACCTCTGACTGTGCCTCACTTCCGTGGGACAGGAAAAGACAGAGCTGTGTTTGCGGTATTTATAACCTCATTTAGAGAGAGATGAGCCAGGGGCTGGGCAGATGAGCAGAGAGAACAACCAAGAGCTGCTCCAGCCTCACCCTGAGCTGCTCCTCCTCCTCCTCCAGGTCATCCCAGCCCAGCTGACTTGGACTGAACCCTCCCAGGAGCAGCAAAACCCAGAGGAGTTTCATGTCAAAATCCCAGCCCAAAAGGCACCAGCTGGGGGCTTCAAAGGCTGGTACAGCACAGGATGTGCAGCTAAAGCACCGCCCCAGCCCGGGCTGTGAGCAGCAGTGCCCACAAAGGAGGTGGCAGGGAGGACACAAAGTGCCCAAATTCTCAGCAGCCTCTCAAAAGCCAGTGCAGTCCTGAGCCTGTCCCCCTGTCAGCAGCACATTCAGAAGCTCTGGGGAGGAAAAACATTATCTGAGACCAAAAGTGGGGCTGGAGCTTCTATTTCAGAGTGAAGGGACTGGGGGAGGCTTGCTCTCTGTCCAACACAAGAAATGCACAACTCAAAGGCACCTCCCTGACTGAATGCCTGCTCCCCTGGGAGATGGGACCCGAGTTTCTCCTCTGGGACCTGTGTCCTGATCTCCCTGAGCTCCAGAACACCATGTCTCACCTCATGCAGCACCCTGAAAGGCCACAGAAACCTCCTTAGGCTTGCTTTGATTTTATTTTTAGATAAAACCACGTAACAAAGCTATTTCCTTTATTTCAAAAAAGCAGCTCTCCAAAGGATAGAGCCAAAATAGTAAAGCTCCAAGAGAGCCAAAAAAACTCTGAGGCTGGCCCAGTAGCACTGACTGATCCCATTAGCTCTTCTCGGGAAAATATACAGATATGACTTCACTCCTGGATTACACTCCTATATTTAGTTTATACCTAATATGGAGATTCAGTGGGGAGAACTCAGTCATTTCCTTTCCCTGGGTAAGTTCCTTGCCCTTTGTCTGGCCAACAATACAAGGAATAAGTCTGAACTCTCAGAGAATTTCCACACAAAGAGGTTTGTAACTAACAGCAGTGCTTATGTTTTTCACTTCAGCAGAAGCAAACAGATTTTAAAAAATCCAGATTGTGCCACAAATGTATTTGACCTGAATTAAAAACTCCAAACTATTCAAAGCAAGTTTAAAAAAATTAACTGTCATAATTTATTTTTTTTTTAGGGAAAAAATATTCTAAATAAAGGATTTAAAGCTCCTGAAGTCAAACCTCTATTGAAACTCCTGTGAAGACAACATAACAATTTTGGGTTTGGGTGTTTTTACTGTTAAAATATGCACAAACTCTTAATGCCACAAGGGAGCACCTAGCATCTATTTTAAAACTAAAACTATATTATTCCATACTGAAGAATATGCAGGAAAAAAAAAAAAACCCAAACCTGATTAGGACAATAAGCTGCTTGTTACGGCTTATTTATGAAGAACTTTGAAGATAAAAATCAAATTAGATGGATAACAAATACAGATGTAAACTATTTTTCCATGAACCATCAATTTGCAACCAACCACGACCTTAATTAAATTTTGTTGTCTTAGACAAACCAAGTGCCTCCCCTGGCAGCCAAAAACCACCTTGTTTTCTCCCACACTGTCCAGTTCAGGCTCTACAGAACTGCACTGCTCAGTTCACTGGGAAAAGAGAACATCTACCAAAACAAGGCAGCAAATCCAATTACTGCCAAGTACAGTTATCCAGCCTTAAAAGTCGTTCTTGTGGATTTTTAAGTGGTATGTCCAGCCTGGCCAGAAGCTGGGATTGGTGCAGGCACTGTTACAAAAGCTTGCAGGCCTTGTGTTTGTCACATCACAAGAAATGTTTCATTTAAACACTGGTGAGAAAATAACAGTCCAGGGCTTTTTTTTGTCCCTTTGAGCTAATGAACACTTTAAAAAATCAAACTTTAGAGTCCAACAGTCGCTTCCCAGAGCACACAGCTTACTGTTTAGCTTGGAGTTCAAGGAATTCCCCAATTAGATTCCTCCAAACACAGATTCCTGGAAGGGACAACTCAGCCTTCAAAAATCCACATCCAGACAACCAACGACTTCTCTGCTCTCCCCATTCCAGGATAGACAGGCTTCTCCTGGAATAAAGACCTCTTTCCGTGCCCAAGATGAGGTCAGGATAGCCATGCAAGGAGCAGACAGTGCCATGAGTCACTCCAGGCTGGGAGGGGGATGATCACCAACTTCTCATCGTGCTAATCCTGTCCCAGGGCTGCCCACTGCCAGATTAGCAGGGCCTCCCACCCACTCCCTAAATTGATGTAAGGATTTCTCGTATCTCATTACTTCTCAACAACCAAGCATCTTTATGGCCACACAAAACTCTCTTTAAAGAGGATCTCACTCTCTTTACACATTTTCACAGGAATGCTGGTGTTCAATGCCCTTGCCTGCTTGGTGAACTCATCACTGCACACTCACCCTGCCACAGACTGACACACAGAACATCAGGACAAGCCCTGGATCCTCAGTGTTCATTTATCCCTGACTTTCAGCAGCCTCCAGGCCCTAAAGTCCACCCCACAACGTGTGATCTGACACACAGGCTTTCCTTCCACTTCAAGCCTTCAATGCACACCCTGAGAAATCCCAGCTGGGAAAACTGAGGACAGATTTGTCTTTTGTAGCAGGATCTGTGCTGCAGGAATGTGTCCATGGCATGTGTCCCATGGAGGGAGTGACTCACAAGCACCACCATAGAGCCCAACCCTCAGCCTGTGAAGGGCCACGAGCTGAAATCTGGGAATTCACACAGTTTTTAGAGTCCTCTGAGGGGAAAAGAGGAAAAGTGTCTGAGTGTTAAGACACATTTCAGCTGCAAAGTCAAACACAAGTTCTCCTGACAATCAGAGCTGTCTGATGTTAATCATTGGGAAGGGGAGAAGGGATGCCAGGGAATACAACCATTACTCAGAAGCAATTCCTGACTGAAGGAAAGCTAACTCATCTGGAAATGAGTTAACTCTCTGGAAATTATTGCCAGAAGGTTTTAAGCTTACTTACCAATGATTTGCAAAAAAAAGAAAAAAAACAAACAAACAACATTTACACTTGAGACCATCTCTGTCCTTTTAAACAACCCTGTACCAAGAGCATCAGTTCCTGCATCACCAACCAGACTCAAATGAAAAAGCTGAGGATGTTCCTGGCTGTGAGGACTTCCCCAGGCAGAATTTAAAGGAATTACAGTTTGCTGGCCAGAGAAGGAAAAGGCCTGGTTTATACCCACTGAGCACAGGATATAACTAAATGGTTACACCTCAGTTTACAAAGGGCTCCTTTACAACACTCCCAAGAAATAACCCTCACATGACATTTTGCTGTCTACACCAAACACATATCACAGACAGGCTGAGGAGGTTCTCAGCTGCTGAGGTTACATCAAACCCTCCAAGGATGATCTGGTGCATAAGGAGGAGACTTATCTAATAAGATTATCAAGCAATAACCCTGCCAAGGCTATCTCTGAGAAGCAGCACTGCATGTCTCCAGTCCTGTTATTTCCTTGTACTGATGTGCCTTTAAATCATACAGCTACTTTGTGGGTGAAAAAAAAATAAAAACTGATGACAAAGAAGCTCAGGGATGGTTTGTTATAAACCAATGTACAGAGCTACAGGGCTGCAGAGTGCCACAGCAGAGCTTACATAAAGGAATGAGCACAGGGTGAGACAAAGGCAGACCTGAATCCACACAAATCCATCCCGTGGAACTGCTGCTGGAGGTGCTCACATCCCCTTCCTGCCCCAGCCCCAGCATTGCACTGAACAAAACAGACCCTGAGCCCGGAAGACAAACAGTTCACTTGCCAAATCTCTGTTTGGTTCAGATACACAAAAACGGAGTCAAGCCGCTACAGTCTGCGAGTGTTTCAGAGTGGGGTATTTATTAAACGTGAAATCACAGCTTTTTCTTTTGTACTGACAGACAACTCAAAGGTAAACAGATAGTAGACTCTATCTGATTTTCAACACGGGTGCCCCATTTCGCAATGACATCTTATGTGAGAGCTGCCAGAAATCCAAAGTCTGATTAATTAGCAAGTACACACACGTTACCCAGTGGAGAGGGGAGACCTTCCTCACTGGTTCCCTACATCTGCTCCAACCCATGCCATGCCAGCAGAGATACACAACTCTGAATTTCTCATTTGTGGAGCCTGCTGTTTGTTTCCTTTAACACTGAACTTGTTGACCCTCTGTGTCTTCACCTCGGTATGAGCAGAGGATGCAATCACTGGGCGCCCTCCAGAACGCCCAGGGCTGAGCTTTCAGCAGCTCCATCCTCACACACTCCCTTACAGGAACTGCACAGGCAGTTTTGTAATTCTTCTGTGATTTCCACAGGTGACTGGGCCTATTTGACCAAGTCACTTCACCACAGTTTTTATTTACACTAAAATTCCACACACCACCAACTGAAGCACAGCTATTATTCCAAGTGACCTGTCTGAGCTGCACTCCAATCCCAGAGCTCAAGTTTCTCCAAGCACATTCACCACAATGCAGCCTTCACTGCTCTGAAATGCCACTAGGGCACATAAAAATATTCCTCTTAGACAATGGAAGCTTCCCTCGTTAATAAAACATGGAACAGACAAGGAAACGAAATGAAATCAGATACATCACTGGTTTTGTCCTAATCAGCTCTCAAGAGAAAAGACTCAGAAAATATTTACACTTGGTTTAAAAGAGACCACAGGCAGCCCACCGGCTCTGGAATAAAATAAATTCTAGAAGTTTTCATTGTGACACCAAGAAACAGAATCACCACTGTAACAGATTTTCTTAGCTAAATACCCTAATCCTGCACGGAGTTCTCACAGACGACGAAAATACAAATTACAGCAGATTGATACATTGTCTGGTGGGAAAAATCGTATCCATGTGCTGGTGACAACACTGTGACACAGTCACTCCCAGCTGAACCCAGCCACGTGTGTGCTCCTCCCCGTGCCCATCCTATTTCGTTACTGATCACAATTTAATAAGGCTCAAACCCCACAGCTTGGGCACAGAGCCAGACCCTTTCTCCTGCTTCACAGGTTTGTTTCTCAAGCTTTAATCCCTACCTTTGTTTCATCTCGGGTCTGGCTGCTACAATCCTTTGTGCTCAGGTCATGCAGTCACCGCCCCTGGGCCGGGCGTTGGGCTGAGTTTGGTCCAGAACTTTTTCCACTACCTCTGCCTGAAGAGCTTCCCTGGCTAACAGGGCACAGGTAGATCCCAGACACGGCTTGAAAAGTGATTATCTGCGTGGAGAAACTCTCAGTAACTTCGGATTTTTTTTTTTTCTAGATTGCACCCACAACCACGTGGAAAAACTGCAAGCGAGTGTCCCATTTAGAGAGGAAAAAATAATTACTAAAATCCAAATTTAGTGCTCCTTTAGACAGACACTGTTGGTTCTCTTCAATAAACATATTCTCCTAGCAATTTCTGAAGTGAGCATCTGAATGAGTCAGAAAGCAAGATTTTATTTGCCTTACAAAAAAGCTGTCCTGATAATCCTCAACAGCTTCAATAAAGTGTGGGACAAGCATCAACACCCAGGTGAAACAACTGTTTTGGTCTGGCTGCTGGGCTGGGGGTTGTCCTTTATCTGAAGGATTTTACAGGAAATAACCTTTACCTGAAAATCGTGAAGGCAGGCAATAATAACCTCTTATTTTAACCTGAACTTTATCCTTAGGGCAGACAGTGCTCAGCATGCAGTCATCCATAACAATGGGAAAATGTTTCCTTGAGGGAAAAAATCCTCACTGATAACCTAAAATTTAGCCTTCTTAAACCCATGCCAATAAAGAAATTTCATCTGAAAAGAACAGAAAAATTCCCTGATTTTCCCCTTTCATATCACCTCACAGATTTATTGGTCCAATTCTGATTTAATCAGAATGAACACATCTCTCTCCAAACTATTTTTACAGCTTCTTCCCTGCCACTCCTCATGCATGAAATACTCTCTTTAAACACACCCACAAAGCTGATTTCCCTCTGCCCCCAAATCATTCTGCCATCAATCACTGCTTGAATTTGTTTAAAAATAAGAAAAATCAGCTGACGAACTTCAGGACAAATGAAGATAAACTGGCATTTCATATTAAAGATACACTGCTATAAATAATTCAAAGTAATCTGTAACTTAATTGCTGCAGTTGTAAGTTCTAACCTCTAGACTAAGAGCCTAAATACTCTGAACAAAATCAGGTCTGGAATCCCCCACTGCAATGCTCTCCCTGGGGTCCCATTACTGCCTCCTGATACTACTATTAGGAAGTATGAAAAGAGGAAAAATTCAACACTTTTAGAAAGTATCATTTAAGAAATAAAATCGATATTTAATGACATATTTCCAAAGCTCTAGTTGGAAATTTTAATGTTTGTCATCGTTGCTTTTATACAAAGCAATTCCCAAGTTCGCAGATGAAGAGATCTCTGATTTTCTCACTCCAATTGGAAGAAACTTCATCCGAAGAATTTAAATACTTTTCTGCAGAGGCTTTCATTAAAGGACGTTTAAGCAAAGAAAGAGAAGATTGCACGGAGTAATTGGTGTTGCTTTTTATATGAAGTAAAAGTAAGATGCTGCATCACCAGAGCCCCGGAGGATGCAAAATATTGCATCATACAGCAATAAATGAATGCAAAACATGTGGAGATACCATATGGTCTCTTCGCCAGATAAGGGCACTACAACACATGCTCATTCTTCTAGTTTGGATAAAAACCTGGTGTTACTTTACATATTCACTTCCCGTCATAAAAAGTAGACTTTTGGAGCGGGGAGCGAGGAGTAACTCGTGTTTTTGCTGCTTTTTTGCCGCCTTCCTGCGCTTCGCCGGGCACACAATGCCGAGCGAGGGCGATCCATTGTGGCGCTCGCTTCTTCCCCTGTGCCAGCGCTGCCCGCGGTGCTGCCCCGCACCCGCGGCACCCTTTGCTCCGGGCGGAGAATCTTCCAGCAAAACGCACCCGGGCCGCACTTTTTCCTCCCCCCAAAAAAAGTGACTTTTGCTTGCGGTCCGCCGGCGCTATCGCCCGCTCCATCTGCGCTCTCTGACTCACCGCGGCTCCCGCACTCCCTCCCGGCGCCGNGTGGGGGGGAGCGCCCAACGGTCGCGGCGCGCGCGCGCTCGGCGCTCAGACGGGACGAGACTCCCCCGCCCCACCTCCCCTCCTCTGCCTCCCCTCGGCCGTACCTTGACGAAGAGCTCGATGACGGGCTCCTTGTCGCCTTCCTTCAGCCCGTTGACCGGCACGGACAGCGCCATTGCTCTCGCTGCTGCAGCCCCTAACCCCGCCTCGCCCGCCGCTGCCACAGCCGGGACGGCGACGCCGCTCCGCTCCCCTCACCCGCCCTGCGCGCGACTGAGAGCGGCCCCGCCCCGCGCCTGGAGCCCGCCGGGGCCGCGCGGGATGGGCGGGGCCTAACGAGGGGGCGGGACAATAATTGAGGGGGCATCGCGGAGGGGGCGTGGCCTCCCTGAGGGGGACAATGCTGGGCAGCGCTGAGGGGCGTGGCCTCTGTGAGGGGGCGTGGCCTCTGTGAGGGGCAGTTCTGGGGGGCAGCACCGGCCATGGCGGTCGCCAAGTCCCCTCAGGGACGGGGGACCCCGCGGTCTCCCCATGGCGAAGGGGACACCTCCGTGTCAGCCATGGGCGCCACGGCCGTGAGACACCGCCCGCGGCTGATGTCATGCTCGGTGACAACGTCTGGGAGCGGCTTTGGCGGGGCCAAGCCCTGTGGGAGCTGCCAGTCCTGGGGTATGTGTCCCCCCGCCATCGGCTCAGCACGACTCACCCTCAAGTGAAAAACTTAAAATCTAGAAACTTCACCCTCATAAACCCGCCACACCAGAGCGTCACGAACAGCTCCTTTCCTGGCAGGGGGAAAAATCCATCCCGAGAGGCAGATGAGTCTCCAGCCTAATTTCCCCCTCGCTATTAAGGTCAGGGACTGAGGAGCCGGACAAAAAAATGTGCGGGAGAACTGGGTGAAACATCGGAAAGAGAGAAAACCGCACTTTTTCCAGCCTTTCCAGCGGAACAGCAGAGCCACGATCACATTTTCCCCATGCGGCTTCATACAACAGAGCGGCTTTCATGCCTCGGCGCCTCCCGCCCTTGCTCCCAGTCCTTGCTTTCCTTTTGGAAGCCCAGACTCTATTTTTAATAGTCTGAGTGGAACTGCACCTGAGCGTCTCGGCAGAGCCGTTCCCAGGGCAGGCCGGGGCTGTGGCATCCCCCGAGGTGGCACGGAGTGACTTCAATGCCGTCTGTGACCCGGGATGAGCCTCCCTGTAATTTGTACCCAAATGTAGCCCGGGACGGCTCCACATGGAATGGTTACCAACGGAGCAGCGCTCGCTGCTAATAACAAAACCTCCTGTCTCTCCAGGCGTTTGCTGCCCTCGGTTCTGCATAACCGGATGTCTTTACGCAAATGTCAGCTTTGAATGCCCTTGAATTCATCTGGAGCAGGAAAAACTGCTGCGAGCCCCTCTCCGGAGCTGATAGGGCTGGGCCGCCAATGTGACAAAGTCCTTTTCAGTCCCGTTCCTGCAGCTTCTGGACAGCCCCAGCTCCCCAGGAGCCAGTGGAATATCCATCTCTGCTTGGTTTAGAGTCCAAGGAATCTTGCTTATTCATGGGGTGGGACAGCCTGGGCTGGAAATCGGTGTGTCACTGGAATCAAACTGATGTGGGGCTGTGCAGTCCAGCCCTGGCCAGGAACCTCCCTTGGTAATTACCCATTAATTAATTGCAGCTTGTACCACGAAGGACACTATCCCACCGTTGTTGTTGTTGGAATGTGGGTTCCAACAGAAGGGAAGAAATTTCCCTTAAATGGGGTTGTTCCAGAGATTCCACAAGCATCTGTCTTAGGCTTTGCTTCACTTTTTTTGCATGACAGAGTAAAAAATTTGCACCAGCTGGGGCCAAATGTGGATTCTGGGACTGGTTTAACAAGGGGAAAAGGAAAGTTGGATCCTCTGCCTGCTGGGAAAGGCAGGAGCTGAGTCCTTATTCCAGGACAAGGAATGCCGAGCCAGGCACTCCCCCTCAGCCAAGGACCAAGCCTTCCTCTCTGCTTCACCAAAAAGTTTAAAATCCCAGGGTTTTGTCAAACTTGCAGTACTTCCCAGGGCTCCCCACAGCACAGACCCACCTGCTTGAGAACAGGCAGTGGTTTAGCACAAAGAAACAGCTCTCCCACAGCACCCGCAAAAGTGGGTGTAGAGCAACAAATTTGAGGTCTGCGAGGCTCTCGGGGCCTTTTCATGTTTCCCAGCCCCACAAAGGAGCTGCCAGGGCTGTTTTTCCCTCACTGCTGCTGCATTTCTGCTCTAACAAAAGCTCTCCCCTGCTGGTATCTCGCAGAGCAGCTAATAGCTTATTTCATTTATACCCAGCTGCACCAGCCCTGGCTCTGCTTTAATATCTTTTCAATTATTTCACTTTCAGATGACATTTTCCTGGTTTCCAGCTACCACTTACCAACCCCTCATGCTCACCATTCAAATGAAACATCTAACAATGTTCAGTCTGAAAGCTCTCAATTCTTTCCTCCTTCAGTAATTGCTGTTTGTATTATTCTGGATTTATTTATTTCTTTTTTAGAACACTTAGAATTAATTTGTCCACGCTTTACATAATAAATCACCGGTGCTCCTAACAATCCATAGGGAAATGAGCATCACCCACCTTTAACAGCGGTGAGGAATGAGTCAGGAAAGTTCAGTGACTTACTCAAAGCTAAATTTGCACCGAGCCATGGAGTGGGAACAAAGCAACTCTGGCCCCCCACGTGTGCTCAGTGGGTCACTCCCTCAATATTATTTTATGCTGCATTCAGGAGCTTCGTCCCCATTTGGCAGAGCAACAAAACAATGTGGGATTGTTTCACTTCTCCAGCAGTTTTGGCCTTTCTGCAGCAGTTTTTCCATCTCAAACTTTCCAAGTGCTTTTGAAACTGGAGGCATCAGATGTTAAAGATATCAAAGCAGGCCCTCTCCTGCCCTGGCTGTGCGCATTCCTCCAGTGGAATTCTCTGCCATGCTGACCCCAGGGCTCAAAAATGGGTTTTTATTTCCACAGGGAATTTTTCAGGCATGGGAGGAGCTCAGCACACAGGTCATGTTGTCACTCAGTGGGACACATGTAAGAACATCCCATTTTTGAAATTATAATGAAACTGCTGTGAGAAGAAAGATGCTGAGGAGGTTTGGGAAGGAGAGCATCCAGTGCTGGCTGTGCTGGCAGCAGGAGCCTGTCCTGACTGCCGGGTTCATTAGAGCTCCTGAAAGCCATGCTGGACACAGCTGGGAGAGGAACCTGCCCAGGGACACTTATTAAAGGAAAGCAGGACTGACACACCCTGGTTATAAATACCAGCATTCCCATTCCACAGCTAATTTGGGATCCTGGGCTGGGATGCAGCAGCAGAAGCGCAGCTACCGCAGGCCCAGCCCTCATGTCACAGATGCTCTGCTGAGCTGCTGCCCCTTTGCAGAGTAATCCCAGGAGCTCCACGTTCCTCCCTCCCATCCAGGCACTGAGAGGGGTTTTGGGCTCCATCCATCACCTGCCTCCTGGGAGGGATGAATTTGTTATGGCTCATTCTTCTTTTATTGCTCCTGCGTCGAGCAGAGTTTGGTTTGCCAGATTTCCAAGGATTGCCGGGGAAACCCAACTTCTGCCGGTGTCAGACTGTTTGCAGTTTGCTGTGATTCCCAACCAGCTGTCCCTGGATGGCTCATTTTCCTCCGGGGTGGCTGCCAAACTTTAGGATTAGCTGCAGTGAGCAGCTGAGGACACGCGTGGAGCCGGCCCTGGAACTCACAGCTGCCACTGGGGAGAAGTCCACAGAAAACAGCTTTGTGCTGCTGGCTGAGCAGAGTTACAGCAGCACAGGACACATCCCGTGGCATTATGTGGGAAGGTGACCTCATCCCACAGTTTCTGGGTCACTCCTGTGCTCCATGGTCCAAGTTAGCACCGCTCCGAGCGCAGAGGTTGGAGAACTCAATGTTTCTAGGAAAGGTTCATCAAGAACTTTCGGTGGCAGTAATTGCACTTGGAGTAATTTAATAATCAATGGCCTTTCCGTGCTTCTTCCTTTTTTGTTTCCCCTGGTTACTGGCATATGGTCCTTTCCCCAGGGAGCTGGATGGTAATTAATGCATTTTGTGGTTAAATGTTTGGACTCAGCATCTCAGGGCACCCGAGAAGCAGGGAGGGGACAAAGCAGGCATTGTCTGCAGGTTTCCCTCTGCCGTGGGTCCCCTCCACGGAGGCACCAGGGGCAGCTTTTTGGGAATGCTGACACAGGCAGAGCTTTCACCTCACTTCCTTTGGAACACGGGGGAAGTTGAAGTGCTTGTCACCTCCCTGCCTTTGGAGGTGATATCTGAGGGGGGGAAAGGAAAGTTGGCTCCCAGGACCACACACACGACAGGAGTAATTGAATGCCTCACTCTCCCCTTTCAGCAGGAGGCTGTTGCCGTGCTCTGCCCGGGGTTTCTTGCTGCCCTACTTTCCAAATTCAGATATCAGCCT
Source organism: Hypocryptadius cinnamomeus (assembly GCA_013400635.1). Classification (NCBI taxonomy): domain Eukaryota; kingdom Metazoa; phylum Chordata; class Aves; order Passeriformes; family Zosteropidae; genus Hypocryptadius; species Hypocryptadius cinnamomeus. The sequence goes on along the minus strand of VYZP01064855.1, from coordinate 15,891 downwards.
GTCCTCTGCTGTGAGCATCAGGAAACAAAGATTTGGGCTTCTTCCTTCTGCAGGAAGTGATCTGGAAAGGATAAAGAGGCAGAGATGGAGCTGGGTCTGAGTGCTGGGAAACCTTCCCATGGCAGCACTGGACACACAAGGAGTCCTTCAATAAAAACCCCAAATCCACTGCATTCCTAGTTTGAAAAGTTATTTGGGGAAAAAAACCCCTTAGTTTTGTGAGCCTGATGAAAATCTATATTTCCACACCCTTATGTATAGAAGTTGCTTGAAAGTAAATAAATTCAGGTATTGTCTGTTTTCTTTTAAGGTTAGTCCCCAGGTGAGTCAAACACTGGGGCTGATAAGGAGACTTGGTGAAGAAAAAAAGCACTACACAACCTTCTTCTCCCGAAATAACAACCTCAGCTTTGCCTGGCTGAGGTTGATTAAGTGGTTAAATCAGCCACAGTCCCCTGCAGCAGCAATCAAACACACCACTGAGGTTTCCTGCTGAATTCCCAACATCTGAAAAGCCTGGAAGCTGGCGGTAGCTGGGGCTCCCCTAATGAACCCTGTCCATTATATCCCAGCTGGGATTCTCACTGTGGACTGGCTTCTGTCATGGAGCTGAAATGCAGAAACTCTGTTTGCTGTGGGTTTTTAATGGGCTGCAGGTCTGAGGGACCAGGGAAGGGGAGCTGTGGGAAGTCAGTGCTGGTTCTGTGTGCTGCCCTTTGTGTGAGGGGAAAAGGGAAGCGGCAGCTCCTTCCCAGCTTCCAGCTCCCCTCCCATGGATCTGCAGGGATCAATCCAGTCACAGCAATGACACCAAGATGCTCAATTTTGTCTCTAAGGTGCAGCCCAACATCAGAGAGAAAAAGATTCACCAAAAACCAAATCCAACACAAAACCTCTTTATCTCCAGGCTGCCTTGATCCAAAGCTGTATTAGGAAAAAATTCTTCCCTGTGAGGGTGGGGAGGCCCTGGCACAGGCTGCCCCTGGATCCCTGGCAGTGCCCAAGGATGAGCAATCTGGGATGGTGGAAGGTGTCCCTGCCCATGGCAGGGGTGGAACTGGATCATCTTTCAGGTCCCTTCCACCCCAAACCATTCCACAATTCTCTGATTCCACCAGTGCAGGCTCCTGATAATCCATCCCAGTTTAGGGCAGGACTATCACCTCTACAAATCCAAACCACTTCTCTACAGCAGGGCACCAGCTGAAGTTTCACATCTCTGCTCTGCCTGTGGGGTGAAGCTGTGCATCCCAAATCCCCTGAGCTTTCCAGGAGGTTCCTTGGGCAAAGTCCACATCTGGGATGGATGACATTCATCCCCAGGAACAAAGGGAACACCTCTCCCAGAGCCACCCTGCTCCAAAGCGATGGCATAAATGCTGATCTGACTCAAGCAGTGACATTATGAATGTGGGGTTTATTTCCTCCTACCTGAGTCACACTGGAAGGAGCCAGATTTTTTTCCAAGTACTCAGGAAAGGAAAGGAATTTTGGGCAGGACAAGAGGCCAAGATCTCGCAGTTCTACCAGGATTTAGAAATAATCTTTCTGATAAAATTATTTGCATTGCAGCAGCATGTAGAGTGCTCCAGCTCTCCAAACACAGGGACAGAAACTCCACCTTCTCCAAACCTCGCAGCCTGAGGCACTGCCAAGGGAATGACATCCCAAATCCCTGAGATACCCACAGCAGGATGGAGAACTCAACCCAAACCTCCTGAGTCACCGACTCAAAAAGCAGCTGCGGTCCCCAGCAAAGCCACTGTGCCCTGCAGATGGGGAGAACAACAACAATCCTGCAGGGCAGGACCAAAGCGTTCCCAAATCTTCCTGTCTCTCTGCTCCTTATCTGCAGCACATGCTCGACCTGCTCAGGCTGAAATTCTGGTATTTCAGATCATCGGGTCCTTGCTTTTGCAATTTTAATTATCACCTCTTTACCCCAGTGGTTTGTCTGTGTAATGATTGCTGTAAGGCTCTTCGGGCTCCTACTGAGCAACGATAAGAGCCGGTTAGAGCCAAAAATTTAGGCACAAACAGGGGAGAGACAATTGAGGACTGGAGCCATCCCTCTGCCCCCCGGCCCAGCCAGGGATGTCCAAACCCAGCCAGGCTCTCAGAGCACCTCTCTGAGTACCAAGGCTGTGGAGATTTTCCCCTTTTAAATCCTTTGCTTTTAAACCCAGCCATGAATCCCAGCTGATCAGTGCAGCAAAGTGGGCAATGGGATGGAAAGGGGAGGAATTGTCACTGAGGGGGTTAAACCACGGGCAGCTGCTTCTCTAACCCTGCCCTGATCAGCTGCACAAGAGGTTTCCATGATTCAGGTTTCTTTCACAGATTTAAAGCTCATTCCAGATAAGCAAATGAGCAATTAGCAGCAGCGCTGTATCTGTGATGTCATTAAAATTCAAATGGTACCCTGGCTGCTCACTAATAGTGGGATGTGCAGCTGGAGAGGATAAACCCAAATCCTCTGTTGGCAGCAGGGGGAAACCCCTCTCTGCACAGCCCCCTTCTCCGGGGGTTGGTGCCAGCAGGGCCAGCCCCTCCTCGGCCCCTCTGCAGAGTCTCGGTTATCAGCACACAGCGTTCATCACACGAGCTCCACCGAGCCCTTTATCAACAGGAATCTCCCTTACGTCACCGGGAACGCTGAGCCCGTGGTGCTGAGGGGACGCTGAGGCAGGAGGGGGATCCCACGAGGATTCCCACAGTGTGTCAGCGTTCCCAGCTCAGCACCAACCCCACAAAAGGCAGAGAGCAGGGGCCTGGAGGAACGCTGGCTGCAGCAGGGCCGTGCGGGCAGGGAAGGGCCTGGGCTGGGGGCAGGAGGAAGGAAGCAGAGCTGGAGAGGGGCCAGATCCCTGAGCGGCAAAGCCTCGGGGCTGCAGCAGCTCCTGCAGCTGGTCCGGTGCAGGATGGAGACCCTGGGGTGGCTCAACTCGTGGGATGCAGAGGCTGAAAGGGGCTGATCCCCTTGGGAGGGGGGAAGGCTTTAATCCAGTGGAGAAATCCACCCTGTGGTGAGCTGGGAACCCACAGACCACGGACACAAACCCAGCGCCTGTGGAGATCAATCATCCCCTGGGCCCTGTGCTCCCACAGAACATGGGGATTTCTCCCTTTTCACACAGCTCCCTTCACTTATCTCTGTCCTGGATAACAGCAGGTGTCCACTTTCCCTGTCTGGAAAGAAGAGTTGAACTGAAAGCGGAGTCTGCCTGCAGCCACAGGGACGGCTCCCTTTATCCTCCCCCATAAATAATAGAAGATTCATTCACAGGCTTGTAATAGATTAAAAATAAATAAATAAAAAAGAGCTCAATTTTGTTTTGCCAATCATGCACTTAATGCAATTTTCCCTTCTCGTCCCCTTGTGCCAGTGCCTGTGGACTCACAAAGGTTTTAATAAGCTGGAAAGGTGCCAAACCATTTCTGTCTCATTAAAAAAATATCAGCACGGTGACAAAGGTAATTTTTTTCACATCAGTAGTCAAATCCACTTGCTGAATTAAAATCCAGCTGACAGGGAGACTATCAATTTTTAATGGGAGCTTCCTCCCTCCTGGAGAGGGGAAGCCTGGGGAGGTTACTCTTAAAAGGGATCCACATTTCTCACAATCATCCCATCAGCTTTGGTTTCATCTGAAGCTCGAGTTTTAAAGCCTGAGCGAGGAACTACAAAAAGCTCCCCCAGGTAAAAAAACCTCCTGAGAGCTTCCCAGGCTATGCCCCCTCGGACATTCCCTTCTCCCACTGCACATGTGGGTCAGGGGCTGGACCCCACGGAGCTTTGTGCACTTGGGGCCAGCCCGGAGCAGGACATGGCCTGGGCACAGGTCAGGGGTGGGGACAAACCCAGAGGAAGCTCTGGCTGAGCTGATAAGAACCGCACGTGCTCTGGAGAGTCCGGCCCCTCACGCTGACCCTCCTCTCCAGGGGCCATTCCCAGCTGACGTCGGGAGCAGAATTCCATTTATTTCATAGCCACAACAATTTACACGAGCTGCAGCTCTGCCCCTGGACTGAACAAAAAGCCTCTGTGGGGGAACTGAACAATTCCCCACAATTCCCTTCCCCGCAGCGCTGCTTTCCCAGGACAGCTGTTTTCCGTGTTTTCTTTCAAGTGAAACAGAAGGATCCTGCACTTCCCAGGGATTCGGAGCATCGTCCTCCCCCTGCCCGGATCAGCACAAGGACCAGCCCCACGCCAAAAGCAGCCTGAGCTGCCCAGGATCTGCTGGGCAAGGTCCTTCTCCGTTTCCCACCGGGATTCAATGGCTCCATGCAGGAGCAGCCCCGGCTCCAGGGGTCGCAGCCCAGGCCGGTCCCTGCCCGGGGCTCGGCGCACAAAACCCGCACTGACTCCGGGAGCTGCCCGGGGCGGCCGCATCCTGCCTTTGTGTGGGAGGAAGGACGCTCCGGACCCACATCCCTCCTGCCTTCAGCTCCTCGGCCTGGGGAAGCAGATGTGGGAGTTCAAAAGGATTCCTGACCCCATCCCGGGCTGGGTGGCCTCCCCCGGGCCCGGTCAGAGGTCAAGTCCCACACCTGGCCATGGGAGGTGTTCACCACACAATCAATTCCCGATGGATTGATCCCAAATGGGAAAAAAACCAAGATTCTTACAGAATCTGCCACAAACACGAACGCTAAAGATAATTAATGACTTGGTGATTAAAACACCTTGAACTGAAGGCCCAGTCTCCTCTCCTGCAGCAAACCCCGACCCATGGGGAGCTGCATTCCTGCCACTGACCCCAGCCCCACTTTGGGAGCCAGCACGTTCCCCCTGCAGCGCTGATTTTTAGGATTATCCAAACCCCAAACCAGGCTCGGTAGAACCCCAAAGCACGGCACAAACGGGCATGGGTGGCCCCGCAGCTGCGTCACCGTGAGTCACCCCCGCCCCAGTGCCGGCAGACCTGACTCACCTGCCCCGGGAGCTGGCTGGCTCCCATTACAAAATCCGACACTCCCAGCTAGGGAAGAATTTCACAGCGTTTTCTCTCCCTGGGAGATGGGCTGGAGCCACACAACTCCCGTTTGCTGCTCGGGCACAGCCCCTACACAAGACACCAGCAAACCCCAGAGGAGGCACTTTGTGGCTCTTGATTTTAAATAAAAGATTGGAGAAAAAGGCAAGAAAAACCCAAACCCTCCTTTACAGCTCCACAACAAACTGTGCTCCTCGTCCCTTCAGGAACAGCTTCCAGTCCATCCCCAGCCTGGTGAGATAGAGCCAAAGCCACTTGGGGATGTTTAGGTACAAACCTGCAGTGAGAACTGGGGACCCCTCTGAACATCATCTCCCTCTGTATATTGGTTGTTCTCCTGCTTTAAGAGCAATTAAAATCAACCCCACTTTTCCCAGCCATCTTCCCAAGGCTTAATCCACACTCAGGATGGGACATATGAAAAATTCACCACCTGACTGCCTCCAGCCACCAAGGCAGCAAACACAAACCATCACAAGTGGACCAGAAGATCTCTAGCCATGCTGGATGCTCCCTGAGCTCTGCTCACAGCAGAAGGAAACGTTCTGGCTCAAATCAGAACTAAACTGAACAAGTGATAACACTTCTTTCCCCCAGAACCTGGCTCAGAGCAGCTGAGCTGTGTCACCGCTCAAGTGCCACACGGCAGGAAGGACTCCAGCTCCTGCTGGACCTTCACAGGGACTATCTGATCCTGAGCCAGAGGGAGCCCAGATAAGAATGGCTGCTACAGGACATCCTCTGCCTCCAGCCAGTGGTGGGGAACCATCCCCAGCTGTTGTTTCACACCCAGCTGAAGGGACTCCAGCAGTTCCAGCCTCTTTGAACTCATTCAGGATCGTCACAAAGTCCAAAAGTCAAACTGCTGATTGCTCTGGGAATATACAACTCCCCATCCCATTGTCCTGAGATTCAGTAATCTTTTTATTACCCTGGAAGAGATATAATTACTTCCAATAGTAATTTATGAGTAAGACCTGATCTAAGAGAAACACAATTCCATTGAATTGTCAGTGCTTTGAGACATTAACATTCACAGTGGACTTGAAGCAGGCAAATCAAGAGTTTATGAGATGATCCTGTACCAGATCATCAGTTATGACACACAACAGGTGAATGGAACTCCACCAAAACACAGCTCCGTGCCCTACTGGGCTGCTCCTCCCAGAGCTGCTTTTACACCAACACACAGGGATTTGGAGTTTGGTGCTGCAGGAACAAAGTCACAGTGCACAACTGCTCCTCCAAGCCCAGGTCCCTCCCTGCAGCCCTCACTGCTCAGGACATGGATTTGTGTCAGGTGAGGGAGGTTTTGGGATGGCTCCCAGCACAGAACTCTGCCCTCGTGCTGGGATTTATCCCTGGGCTCCCAGGGAGCAGCAGCAGATCAGTTCTGTGTCCTGGGGCAATGCAGGGTAAATCCCTCGGCTCAGGAAGCTCCACGCAGCACTGCCAGGCAAATTGCCAAAGTCACACAAGTGGAAAAATTTAACAATCCAGCCCTGAGTTTCTATAAGCTTGAAACTATTGCACACACACCTGCCATTGTCCCACCTGTTGACACAACAAACACATCTTTCTTCAGAAGCAGCTACAGAGACTGACCTGTGACTCACCTCACCCTCACACTCACTGCTGAGGACTCAGTTCCATTTCAATTACACAGTCCAATTAAACTTTTTGTGGAGTTGGATACAATCATTACAGCAAGTCCCTTACCTAGACCCTGTGTCTGTCACTTCATGAGGGTGGCCCGGGTCAGGAAGCCAAAATTCAGCATGAGCAGATCCAGGATAAAAAAGAAGTGAGATCCAGGTAGCTCCTCCCTCATCACACCAGGAACCTGCAGGGTCATTTCTGAACTACAAATACAAGGATTTAAAAACAGAGAGAAGAGGTTAACTAAGAAGCTGGAGTGGGGAAGGGATCAGACAAGTTTGGGTTTGGATGAGGGGAGCTCAATCAGAGGATCAGGAGAGAATTCAGTGGTGTCAGGAACAGCAGAGACACAGATGGAACCCAGCCCAGCAGAGATTCTGTGCTAAAAAGGGTCTGTGCAACAGCAGGGACAGCTCAGGAGAGGACAGGGCTCATTACCCCAATCGATATTTAAATGAAATGTTACTACTTGAATGCGTAAGTAGGAAGAAATTAAAGCTAAATACAATTTAGAAGTTATGTTCTTTCTAAACACTGTATTTAATTGCTCTTTTTAAGCCTACACCATTCTTTATGGATAGATGAAAAAAAGAGGCAAGGGGAGCACCAACAATAGAAACTCCAGGGGAGATGGAAATGTGGAGGGAAGGCCTGGCCTACCCAGAGGTCCTTTATCAGTCCTGGAGGCAGGAGATGGAAATAGGTGTGAGGGAAGATAAGCAGTGACTCAGGCCCTGAATGTATTTAAGAACTTCTATTAGTGCTAAGATTAAAAGGCATTCAGAGGTCACTAAACCCAGGTAGAAGCAAGATTGGGATGATAAAGGAGGAGGCATTAAACCCTGGGGAGCTGCACCCCTGCAGGACATGCAGGGAAAACCCAAGTGGATGAGGATCAGCACATCCCAAGTTTGTGTCTGCAGCTCCTCAAGCACCAAATTCACCCAGATGGACTTTGAGAAATGCCTCTGTCCAGAAGCTTCTTGGAATTTATCACACATGTTTCAATAACAGGTGATCCTCAGCATTCCAGCTCTGGAGGAGGTTTACAAGCACTTGAGCACACAATGACATTTGTGTGAAGAAACAAAAGGTTCAGCACAGGGAAGTGCAGAAGGAGCTGCTCTGGAAGCTTCCCTGCCAGCCAGGACCTGGAGCAGCCCTGCCTCAGGTTAGACCCTGCACAAAGGCAAGGAAGGACTCACCAATCTCCACACTTCACTGTACATCACAGCTACTGCAGCCGCAGCACAAAAAGAATTCAAAAGCACCTTCCAGAAGAACCTCAGGCTTCAGAACTGAGCTGATCTCAGAAACACAGCTGGAGTTTTTACAAGAATTCCACAGCAGCCACCCAGCAAGCTTCCAGTGATTAAAAGGGGCTTGGAACTGGGTGCTTTGTAAGGTCCCTTCCAACCCAACCCACTCTGTAATTCCATGATTATGGAAAGGCAGGGAGCCCCCAGGATTCCTCAGATGAGCTCTCACACCACTACAGCTCCTTCCCCAAATTAATCAAACCTGCTGTTCATTTCTTGCAGGGCCTTCAAACACTTTACTTGTTCTGACCAGCAATTTTCACAGCAAATACTGAGTTTGAGCTTCTCCATCCTCTCAGAGCACTGCCCAGGTAAGGCTGTTAGACTCCTGCTTGGCAAGAACTCCACAGGAGCATCACTAATTAAAGGGCTTTTCCTGCTCCACCAGGCCAGTTAAAAGCCCCAATTTTTCCAGAGCCAGCACAGTGGATCAAACACTTTCTCATCTCTGAGCAGTCATTAACCCTGCACAGAAGAAAGCTGATTAGCAAATGTAAAAGTCCAGATAAAAATAGCCAACATCTGTTTAAATTTAGAAATTTATTTTGTTTAATCCACAAGCTTTATATAGCTTTAGTTAAAAAAACAAAAACAAAGAACAGTGAAAACATGACAATATCCAAAGTTCAGGTTCCTCTAAACTTTCAAAGAACACAGCTCTGAAAGTTGCTCAGACCATTCCGAAGAACCGTAACGAGACAAGATTTATGAATGGGGCAACGACAGCTCACAAACAAAATTTATGGAACTGAAGGAATTATTATTTTTTTTTCTGGGTCTGCTGATCATGGAAACTGCCCTTTAAAAAAAGAACATAAAAATACAAATGAAATTCCAGTGTTCCAAATCAACATGTTACATCAATATAAACCCACAGTGTCCTGGTAAACAACATGCTTTCATTTATGTACCACTCTAAATTGCTATTCTTGATTGGCTTTAATGGAGACTATACAGGCAACAGTAGAAAGCATTAAAATAGAGATGTACTTCCTTGAATTCTGCAGTGGTTTTACTCCTGGGCAAGCCTACAAACCACAAAGGTTAGTAGCATCATGTAAGTGATACAAAAGAAATCAAATGAGCCCCTCACAAATTCTGCTCAAGGCTCTGCTGGATTCCAAAGAAACAAGGGAACTGACGGTCATGTTTCAAACCTCCAAAACAAATTCCTACTGCTTCTAAAAAGTCTCACGCTAAATGAAATTATGCTGACTGTCAATGAAAGAATGTCACTAGTACACTGTGGACACCTTTTGTAATGTAAATCCATGCCCTTTGTACATGGTGAACCTCAACCTAGCAATTATTACAACAAATGTTATATTCTAAAGCTCAAACACATTTAGCAATTTGAAATTGAATTCTGAGTACAAACCAAATAAAATGTACATTATATCAAAGGGTTGGCCTAGGAGGGGGGGGACACCTGCGCCTTCCTCATGGACCTCAGGGCCTTCTCCCGCAGGTGCTTTTCGAGGTCATCCAGGTTGTCCTCGGGTTCACTTTCTGTCTCCTTCAAACAAACACAAAGAGCTGCTTCAAACACCCCAGGCCTGGCCAGGCTGAGCCCTCCCAGCACTGAAATCCCCACGTGGAATCACACACCCCAAATCTCACTTTGGAATTAGGGCTGTCAGAACACCAGCAGAGCAGCGCACACCCACCCTTTACAAAGTCCCAAATTCTCACCTTTTTGGGTTCTGTCTCTGCTTCCTGGTCTCCCTGTGCTGAGGTGGTGTCTGCTGGAGCCACAGCAGCAGCTACTGCAGCTGCTGCTGCCTTCTCCTTCTTATGCTTTTTGTGTTTCTTGTGCTTTTTATCCTTTTTATGCTTCTTATCCTTCTTTTTCTTCTTCTTCTTGCCACCACCTTCTTGATCTGAATTCTGTAATAAATAATTCAATACATGTTACAACTCATCTCTAAGGCTTCAAATTTCTCTGGCAAAGAATGGAACTACCCCTGGGAAACACCTCTGAAGAGGAGGTGAAGAACCAAACGATCTGTTCTCTTCCCACTGGGAATATTCTGAGTTTGCACATAGGATACTGACCGTAAATAAGCCCCCCTCGCTTTGTAGACCATAAAACACACATACACTCATGAAATGAGACAGATTTTTTTCCCAGAATTTGATTTTCTATACAGCACCATTTTCTCTCATACTTGGAGATGTTCAGCTTGAAAAACTTATGATACAATTCTTTTTAGAAGTTTTTAACTACAAAGAATGACCCCAAGCAGTTTCCCCCTCTGTGAATAACCTGGGGCTGCTCAGCAGCTCAGCCTTCCCAACCAGAGGCTGCCCTGGAACCCAAAGCAGTTCTGCTTTATGAGCAGACAAATACCCTGGCAGGTGATGGGCTCTGAGTTGGGCTCTTGGCCTTTTTTGCAGGTGACCAGTTTGCAGAAGGAGAGCGAGACCGGGCAGGAGATGCAGGTCCTTGGTGTTTTTTGGGAGCTGTCTCAGGTGACCCTGACGCAGATCGGGACGAGGACACGCGCCGGGGGCTGGGGGTGGAAGCCCTGGGGAACACAGAGTCACAGTCAGAGGGGAGACACAGAACAAGGGAACATCAACACAAGAGCCAAATGAACACCTGGGCTTTAACTTGGTCAAGCTGCACTTAGAAGATTTAAATTGATTTTAAAAAATAAGCAGATTAATTGCTTTGCTGATGTGGTAAAAAAGGCAAAACAATCCAATGCCAGAGTGGATCCATAATGCAGAGGGATAATGCAGCCTGAAAAGCTGTTAAACAACCCTGCTGCTTCTCAGAACTGATTGCTGCCTTTCTGGTTTAACTAAGTTATAATCACATTAAAAGTCAAGAGAACAGCAATGCTATTTCCATTCAGCTACATTTTCCTTCTGAAAAAATTAATAAGCCAGCACCACACTTCCCAAGTCTGCTCAGAAAAGCAGCATCTCCCTAAAGACAAGAATATTTACAATTGTAGCAGTTTATCATGAATGGTCATTTATGGAATTATTTCCGAGCTAATGAGAAGCGTTGGTCCCCTTCCACAGTTAGGTTTAAAGAAAAAGTTAAGTCTTCTTTAAAGCCACCAAATAAAGGGAAGGATCTGAGGAGATCTCGTGGCAGCATTCCAGGGTCTTATAAAAAGGAGGGAGAGGGGCTTTTTATTCAGGCAGCACAAGGGGGAATGGCTTCCCACTGCCACAGGCAGGGTTAGATGGGATATTGGGAAACACTTCTTCCCTGTGAGGGTGGGCAGGCCCTGGCACAGGGTGCCCAGAGCAGCTGTGGCTGCCCCTGGATCCCTGGCAGTGCCCAAGGCCAGGTTGGACACTGGGGCTTGGAGCACCCTGGGATAGTAGAAGGTGCCCCTGCCATGGCAGGGGTGGCACTGGAGGGGCTTTAAGGTCCCTTCCACCCAAACCATTCCGGGATTCCATGATTCCTTAACTACTTCCACTGCATTACAACTAAACAACAACCCTCCATCAAACCCACAGCAGACAAGATGGGTTTTTTTACTTTGTTTTCTTGGGTTCTGGCGTTCTAGACACCCTCCTGATGGGCCTGGTGCTGGGTGAGGGTGACTGTCTCCTCTGCGGCGACACCGACGCTCCCCGGCGCGGCGGCGGAGGGCTGGAGGAGGGGTGGGAAGCTCGAGGCCGTGGTGAAGGTGAATGCCTTTTGTTTTGTGGTGGAGAACGTGTTTCCCTGTTGGATCTGCTGGGAGGAGACCCCTTCCTGTGCTTGGAAGATACGGAAGGGGAGCGCCGTTTAGCAGTAGGGGAGCTCCTCTGTTTTGGTGGTGGGGAGTGGGAGACTCTGCGCTTGGACTGGGGGGAAGGGGAGGCCCTTCTTTTGGGAGGGGGAGGAGGAGAAGCTGTTCTCCTCTTGGGAGGGGGAGATGGGGAATATCGCCTCTGGATCGGGGGGGAGTATCTCCGTGGAGAGGGAGAACGTCTGCGCGGGGGTGGTGATGGAGACCTGCAAAGAGAACAAATGTTCAGGGGCCACCCAGGCATGGCAATCAGTCAGCAGTGCCCTGCAGTGCACCCAAAGAGGGGGAAAAGGACCCTAGAGTTCTTTAAACGTCTCAAAATTTAAACTATAATTCTTTAGAAGTTTTAAAGAGTTTAAAATAAAACTCTTTAATTGTTACCCAGAAAAGCTGTGGTTACCCATCCCTGGAAGTGTCCAAGGCCAGGATGGACAAAACTTGGAGCAACCTGGGCTAGTGGAAGGCGTCCCTGCCCATGGCACGGGGTGGGACTGGATGATCTTTAAGGTCCCTCCCAACCCGAACCATCCCATGGTTGTGATTCTGATTCAGGATTTGCAGCAGCAACTCAACGACATCCAGGCCGTGCACCCACCACACCCAGCCTCACCAGCACAACACAGCCCCCTCAGCTTCCCAGTGAAGGAACTGGGAGCAGGGCCCTTTTCCCATGCCCAGAGGAGTTCCCAAGCCCAGAGCAGGCAGGGGATGCCCGGTGTGGTACCTTCGGCGAGGCGGGGACGGGGAGCGGCGGCGCCGGGGCGGCGGCGCCGGGGAAGGGGAGCGGCGCCGGCGCGCGGGGGGCGGCGAGGGGCTCCTCCTCCTCCTGCTGCAGAAAACAGGGACTGATCAGCAAACTGCCAGCTGAGCCACCAGCTGCTTCGTGCTCTGCTTCCACTACACAAAATCTGCTCCTTCATGCACCTTAAAATGGAATTCTACTGGGAGCACTGATGGAAAGAAATGCACTTAAATCTTTCTGAAGAGTGCGAGACGATGAGTGTCTGACTGTGACCCTGAGCCCACCACATCAGCCAGGACACAATTCCACATCTGCACAACTGATCCATCACCACCCTGTAGCCAGAGAAAGACCAAATGGTTGGAATAAGCGATGGATCACATGCTAATTTTGCCTTGGGTGGAGTTAATTTTCTTCACAGTGTGAAACTGTGTTCCATCTGAAATCCAAAATGATTTATTTCTTGAAATGCAGTGAAAAAAACCAGAGTGGCTGCTAAACTGCAGCTCTCTGGATTAAAACTGTTCACCAAATGAGACATTTTCTGCTTTGCAGGGTTTACAACAGAGTTCTGGAAGGCGGAATTTTAATCCAACACGTTCTTGCATAGAATTTTAAAGGAAAGGAATATTGGCAAAGTGAAATATTCCTTTTTTTAAAAAAAGCAATTAAGATAAAATGACTGGATAAGGGAAAATTGAGAGCAATTAAAAAGCAAAGCAGCTCATTTACATTAAGTGAGATCTGATTTCAAATATGCTGGGTATTGTTCTCCAAGGCAATGAAACACACTTTTATAGATAAGAGTTTGTTCCAAAATACAATGTTCTTTTATGATCCAAAAAACCCCCAGCCTTCAAATGTACCAACTGTCCTAATTAAACATGTATTTATGCAACAGGCAGTACGTGAATTCAGTGTGTTGCAAAACAAGATCAAAGCCTTTGAATCCCAACCTGTTTTCCATAGAAATGTTTGACAGGATCCATAATTAGGAAGGTCTGCGCTGGTGAGGGAGTCATCCTTATCTCCTACATCATGATGTGTGCTGTGAGTATCTGCTAGCTAAGGCTTAATTACAGCCTGCTCAAGGGTCATTACATCCAATTAATAAACAAATCAAGCTTCCCCCACCTTTCTGTATTTCTAGATCAACACAGAGCAAAAAGTGTCACAAATAAAAAAGTCACTGCTGTTTTACTGATAGTCTACTTCCAGTAGTTCCAAGTATCTAATGAACTGAGGAATGAGAGTTTTAAAAACTCCAATCATCTCTGACCCAGAAGATCAAGATTTTAATTGCTTATTGCAAGTGTGCAGGAGGGTTTTGAGTCAGTGGCAGCAGGAACCCAACACTGCTCACCCAAAGCTGGGTGTCTGGAGCGAGGAGCCCCTGAGGAACACAAGTGTTCAGGTGTTTTCAGGTATCAGTGGGATGTAACAACATCAAAGTTATTGATGTCACAGGCTGATGTGAATTAACAAGAGGTGAGCAGTGAGGGACACAGAGCAGGTGTTGCTCCTTCTCTTTTTGCCAGTGAAATGGTTCCAGGTCCAACACATGAAGGAGCACAACAGTCTGAATTTCCCTCACGGTGAGTGTGCAAGTCTAAAGGACAAAAGGATGGCAAATGTTTATCCATGCCAAAATAAATGACAGCCTGTTTAAGAGATGAATTTCTAACCAACCTTTTCATCACTGGTGACTGCCACCTCTTTTCCATCTGCATCCTGAGAGCAGTGGAGGGAAAACAAAACAAAACAAAACAGATCTATCTGCCACGGATCTGAGGCAAAAATGAACACCATCAATGAAAGGTCAGAGCAATTTTTGCCAAATGACTGTAATGGGAAGGAAACCTTGAAAGAAGACTGGGCAGAGTGGGCATGACTTGATGTGTGTTTGGTGAGAGTTGCAGAGAGATAGACATTAAATACCAGGAAGGGATGAGCTAAGTTCAAGCAGTTACCGAGGGGAGGAATCCTTCTGGCGCTTGCGGGGCGAGGGGCTGCGCGAATGCGAGTGCCGGTGGCGCCTGCCCACCTCCCCGTTCTTCACGTTCGACCTCTTGGGCCTCTCCTCTTCTGAGGAAGATGAAGAACCAGAATCTGCAAACGTAGAAAGAATCACTCTCTGGAAAATGATCCTCGTGACACTGGTCACTGACAAGGTAATGCTGCAGTTCAAACCAACCTCCGAGCATGCGAAACGAGAACCCGAAATTTAAAAGCAGATCGACTGGAGGTGTTGGCTGAACTTAAGTTATAAATAAATCTACTGGGTAAAACTACTTAACTGTCCCCATAAAATTTGGCTAGACAGATAATTTAAAAGGTGAACTGCAATTGCTTTTTTGAAACTATGTGGACAAAAATACCCAGGTGAATTTACTGATCTCAAGCATAAAAGAGTCCAAAGTAAGGACAGATGATGTAATCCACAGCACACAATATTTGTGCGTGATGTTAAGAGTTTAGAAGCGCAATTTTAGAGATGCAAACCCATTAACAAAAGATGTAATGACCTTTAAAAGTCATACTTTTATTCTTCCTGAGCAATAATTAAAGTGACCTCATTATGAGTGGCAGATCTGTAATTAAGTTTACAATAGCACTGCAGAGCACAGAGCAAATAGTTTTAATCTGTATCTGAACTTAACTACTTCCTGCAAAAGGAAACTACAACCCAGATTTAAGGAATTTCTCTGCTCCATACCAGATGAAGACTGTTGATTTTGCCTCCTGTATTGGCGCCTCTGTTGGACAGAATCTGCTGCAGCCATTTTGCCTCCTTTGTCTTCTTCTGAAAGGACACATAAGGACAGGGCACTTAAACCAAGGATACAGATTTGCCTTATGCAGGCAGTTATGGACAGCAGACCATCAGGTATGGGGTTTTGCCTCATTCAAACCTCAGGATAACAGGCTGGAATACACTTTGGCTGAACTTTCATTCCAAGCAATCTTGGATAGAATGAGGCAGTAAGAGTGATCATCTCTAGAGTTCTCAAAACTCTTGATTTCAATGCCAGACTTCCTGAAGGGCTCAGCACTTCACTGCCCAAGTATTTTTGACTAAAAACCCCACACCCAGCAGCAGAGCTGAGAAGCCAGAGCCGTACCTGATTCCGACAATTCTGCTTTCCTGGGCTTGGGTGCTGGCGAAGGAGACTCTCTTTTCTCAGTACTCTTATGTTTAGGTGCTACAAGACAAAACGAAACAGCTCAGCTGCAATTCACACCGTTCCTTCACGCTCTTCTGCCCCTCCAAAACGTACACAGGCTCTCTGAGGGAACAGCAGTGCCAAAGGGAACCCAAGCCGCGACGCGTCCCTCACCTGAAGCCCTGCTGGGTGAGACGGAGCCGCGGCTCTTGCGGGCGCGGTTGGACTGCTGGGGGGTGGGCGAGC